>JAGFPH010022167.1:0-10227 GCA_018207615.1 Philaenus spumarius | reverse complement strand
CCCTAAAATAATTAATATAATTTTTATACTTTCCTGAAAGCTAAAGAGCTGAAATTAAGTACATTAATTTCTTACAAGATGCATATACAATAAATCAGTTTTACACTTTGTAATGTTCTGCTAAGGAATTGAAAAGTAGTAACAATATTCCCGAAAACTATAAATATTAATTGAATAACGTTAAGGAACGTGAAATTTGGTACACGTATGCTCATAGGCACTAGAGACGCACTAAGAAATAATTTTTAAATATTTGTCCTTTAAGTTTTGAAACAATCCCTAAAAAAAAATTTTGTTTGTTATACTTTTCTTAAAGCTGAAACTGTGTACATTTATTTCTTGAAAAACACATACATAGTAAACTAGTTTTACATGCTGCTATATTACATTACATTTTGCTACATGCTGCTAAGGGGTGAAAATGTGACAACAACCCCTAAAAACTATAAATATAAATTGGTATTCTTTCCTTAAAGCTATAGAGTCTGAAAATTTGGCTTTTATTAATTTTAAGGAAATATTTAAATGCGTAAAGCTGATCAAATCCATCCCGATCTATGCATGTGCATATTAAAGTCGTATCTGTTCGATCGGGAGCGCAGAATTTTATCAGAGCGGAACTGAGACAGGATCAGAGCGGAACTGAGACAGGCCATTACACCACGCCTCTGACCAATGATTGCTCCTGCTGCAGCTATTACACCACGCCCTCTGACCGATGGTTGGTCCCTCCCATTATTAATCCCCCCCATGTAATAATCAGGGTTGCTAATCATATCATAACGGACAACTTTTCAAAGCCTTATTCATTTTACAATGTTTCTAATTTAGTTTATATTATAGACCTAATTTGAATTTAACACGTTTCATTACGATATTATTTAATTTGTCTTTAACATTTGTATTTAATATTTTACAAATATAATATTACTAGTAAGCCCCCGTGAAACATCACAGGCTGATTAATTAGATGCAGAAATACATAAATTAATTAATCAAAAATACATTATTTACAAAACCAACTATTTAAAAACAACATTAAGTTATACTTATCTAGGCCTACCTCACTATTCTGACGGGGATTTTTAACTCGGTAAATGTGTACAATAATAAGGATTATAAAACTGTAGGCCTATTTGTTAAACATTTTTATCTACATACGTTATTATATTTTATTTAGGGTAAAGAAAGATAAAAATACTATCTTTTAATTGCTTTCTATTTCATATTGATAGATCAAATGATTTAAAAGATATTAATATTAGAAGACATTAATAATTGAAAATGTTTATATGTTATACGAAGATGTAAGAATGTTTCCAAAACTAAACGAATAGATATCTCTTCTTCAAATTAGTAGCCTATAAACAAATATATTTATTATTGATGATAAAAGGTTGTATTTATACACAGTTTGTAACCCCAAAGCAAATATTATAACGTTTATTATAGCATACATTAGTTCTTTAGCTCATATTTAAAAAAATCTACTTCACAAGAAATTATAACGATTGAAGTTGTAAACATAACCCCAAACTATAAAAGCTACACTGAGTTTGTTTAAGTATTACAGATGATGGGTGAAATAAGCTGTTTTATTATATGTTATTCACGTATGTACTTACGGACGTACACTAGCTTTTATAGGAGTTGATTGTTTGGTTATATAACTTGCTAATTGTGTTAGCTTTCAATATAGATTTAAATAATTCGACCACGCCGCTGAACCACTAACGTGAGTTGAGCAAAGGTCCAAAATTAAGTTTGTATGTTTTAGGGTTTCAACCTACAGTTTGGGATATCAAATATGTATAGGCCTACATACACGTTTTTGTATCAAAATTTTAAAAATTCAGTGTGGGGTATCGTTTTATATGTTTCTCGGTACGGGAAAACCGATTTTGAGAGTTAAAAAGTCGTAGCGCGTCGGGCTCATGTTTTTGGATCAAAATTTTGAAAATATGGTGTGGGGTATCGTTTTATATGTTTTAGGTACGGGAAAACAGATATTGACAGTTAAAAAGTCGTAGCGCGTCGGGGTCATGTTTTTGGATCAAAATTTTGAAAATATGGAGTGGGGTATCGTTTTATATGTTTCTGGGTACGAGAAATTAATTTTGAGAGTTAAAAAGTCGTAGCGCGTCGAGGTCACGTTTTTGTATCAAAATTTTAAAAATTCAGTGTGGGGTATCGTTTTTTATGTTTTGGGTACGGGAAAACCGATTTTGACAGTTAAAAAGTTGTAGCGTGTCGGGGTCACGCTTTGGATCGAAATTTTGAAAATACATTGTGGGGTAACGTTTTATATGTTTTTGGGTACGGGAAAACCGATTTTGAGAGTTAAAAAGTCGTAGTGCGTCGGGCTCATGTTTTTGGATCAAAATTTTGAAAATATGGTGTGGGGTATCGTTTTATATGTTTTAGGTACGGGAAAACAGATATTGACAGTTAAAAAGTCGTAGCGCGTCGGGGTCATGTTTTTGGATCAAAATTTTGAAAATATGGAGTGGGGTATCGTTTTATATGTTTTTGGGTACGAGAAAACCAATTTTGAGAGTTAAAAAGTCGTAATGCGTCGGAGTCACGTTTTTTTATCGAAATTTTGAAAATACAGTATGGGTTATCGTTTTATATGTTTTTGGGTGCGGGAAAACTGATTTCGACAGTTAAAAAGTCGAAGCGCGCCGGGGTTACATGAAATTACAGAGTGGGGTATCGGTTTACATGTTCTTGGGTACGGGAAAACTGATTTTGAGAGTTTAAAAGTCATAGCACGTCGGAGTCAAATTTTTTGGTCAAAACATTGAAAATATTAGGTCAACATTTTGAAAATTCTGAGTGGGGCATCGTTTCATATGTTTTGGGTACGGCAAAACCGATTTTGACAGTTAAAAAGTTGTAGCGTGTCGGGGTCACGCTTTGGATCGAAATTTTGAAAATACAGTGTGGGGTAACGTTTTATATGTTTTGGGTACGGGAAAACCGATTTTGACAGTTAAAAAGTTGTAGCGTGTCGGGGTCACGCTTTGGATTGAAATTTTGAAAATACAGTGTGGGATATCGTTTTATATGTTTTGGGTACGGGAAGACCGATTTTGACAGTTAAAAAGTCGTAGCATGTCGGGGTCACGTTTTTGTAACAAAATTTTGAATATTCAGTGTGGGGTATCGTTTTATATGTTTCTGGGTAAGGGAAAACCAATGTTGACAGTTAAAAAGTTGTAATGCGTCGGGGTCACGTTTTTGTATCAACATTTTTTAAATTCAGTGTGGGGTATCGTTTTATATGTTTTGGGTACGGGAAAAACAATGTTGACAGTTAAGAAGTCGTAGCGCGTCGGGTTCACGATTTGGACCAATATTTTAAAAATTCAGTGTTTGGTATGGTTTTATGTTTCTGGGGAAAACTGATTTTGAGAGTTTAAAAATCGTAGCGTGTCGGGGTCACGTTTTTTTGGTTAAAATTTTGAAAATATCTTTGAAAGCAAATTCGAAAACAATAATTTACTCGCTTATTTTTTTCTTTTATTTTGAAACTAAGATTGTAACCAAAGTAGATTTTATTCTTTAACATTTTAAAGTCAGGATTCAGTTATTTCCAAAGTAAAATGAAAAACAAGCAATTATTTGGAAAAAGTCTATTTCTGTTTTATTATGGTACATACTGCAGAGTGGTCAGTAGCTGGCTTATAAACCATTTGTTACTATCTATCACGTGGTTTTAAAGCAAGCAGAACCACATTTTTGAAACAAATCAAACTTTTTTAAATACCCATGATTCCATGATTTTCTTTAGGGGGGATGTTTTACGTTATTTCTCGTTTGCTGGTAACTTTTTGGAAATACTAGTATTTATCCCGAATCCCTGGGATCAAGACCTTTAATTTGAGCACTTTCCCACCATCATGCAAATTACCAAACTCTCAAAATTTTCAGTTAAACATTTAACTTACAGAATTACACACAAACACATATATATATATAGGTGTTCAAACACTTATGGACCCAGCAGTAGTTTGAACCCACTTATACGGTGAGCTCAAATGTCTTGTGTATCTCCGATTTTCGATCTTATAAATTAGATGAATACGTTCACTTTATACTCACGCACTTTTGGACCCAGTGGCAAAGTGGGTTTAAAAGTGCGTGAAATCTAAGACATGGTAGTTTCTATATTAGTATTTGCGTTCTTTTGACAGAGTTATTATGTTTTAAATATATTATGTAAATAATCGTATATACGGATGTGTCTGTATGTTATCTTTGATATAAAAAACGTATGAAAAACATATCACATATCTTAGTAGTTATAACCTATAACATGTTCAGTGGACAATACAGGAAAAGTCTTAAAGACTAATTTAAAATATTAAAACTGACTTTTTATGTTTAAGGTTCATGTATGTAGTCTGGATTTTCAAATAATTCAACATCTAGTTTGTCTAAATGGTGGTTACCTTCAACATTGCTGATACGGGAAATGTTTAAAAATGAATTTTCTTACATTTTGTGTATATTAAAGGTTGTTGTATTTTTTGACTTTTAAGATGTGCTTATTGAATCGTGATTTTAAAACCAACAATAGTTTGTCTAATTAGTGGCTACCTTCAATACTGCTCGTACGTAAAACGTTTTAAAATTATTATTATTAGTAGTAATTTTAAATGTAAATACATTTATTTCTCCCCATTTCATCTTAATAATATATAATAATTAACAAATTTTGGTAGATTTATTTAACAGTTTTTTTGGGAATATAAATGTAGTTGATATTTATGTTACATTATCGTATAATAAACTTTGACTCAAATATTATATTAATAAACTCTAAATTAACACAATTGTCATATGTTTACAAGATAAGATGTTTTTAATATCTTCAAGTGTGAAAGAGTTGAATTTGCTGACAAAATGCCCTGAGAAAAGCTATTTCCGATAGTTGTAAAGATCCATTGGAAAAAGAGCTTTCCAACAACTCAAACATAGTTCAAATATACCTAAATATAAATAAGTTTATTTAATACAAACACATTTTATCTTTTTTATAAATTAATATAGATTTACACAGTGTCCATTATCAAACTATCCATTATCCAATTAATCCTAAAATCTTCTACCTTCTAGAGCATTTTTTATAAGTTTCGTACTTTATTGTAACTGTGTGTGGTAGCTAATTATTAATTTAATATAACATGGTCATAACACTGCTTTTTTGTATTTGATAACAAATTAGCAATACATTTTGACTTCATTTATAGATTGGATCACATAAAATTATACCATTATATACTGTTTTTGATAACTCCTTAATTACAAAGTAATCATAGCGTACTACTTAACCACCTTGGTAAGGACGTAACACTCTATTATAGCAGTTCAAAAAATTGTATTTTTTAAAAGACGGAACCTAATAAAATAAAAATTCAGAAATGTTTTCAAATAACAAGGCATTACCTTTGTATTATATATGGTAGGGGAATGTAAATATAATAGGGATAATTTAGATATATTTCTGCAAAGATTTCATTTAAAAAAGTTTAATACAATTGCAATTAATAATAGTTTGTTATTATGTATTGTTTTTATTACTAACACATAAAATCTAGGATCTAGGTATAGCGAGATACAAGATAGGTGTGTATAATAGTTTTAATACATGGTTTAAACTAAACATGTTTGTAGAGTATGTCTCAGGAATCGAGAACTATATTACGAATGACAACCCACGAGTGATTACGAGTGAGGCCCTTCCCGCTTGCAATCCAATTCATTATTTTTGTCGAGTTATATATTATACACAGTAACTGTTTAGACTACACGTACAGATAACAGTATGGAGAGTGATACAAAGTTTGAAGAATGATATCACCATGTTAAGCAAGGACCTCTCTAATTTAGGCTACTAGTTTTTCTTTGGTATTTCCTATAAGTATTTAATCACAGTAATATAATGTGCCTATGTTTAAGTAAGTAATATATAAGTTGTCAATGTTTAATCAAATGATAACATTTACATGGTAACTATAAATGGTTAATATGTTTCGGGTGTATCCGTACTTTAAATGTAAAATCGGAACCCTTATAGGATTACTTGTTTGTCTGCCTCCCATAATAGATTTTCTCGAGAACGGATCGCAATAAAATGTATCATAAATATACAGCATGCTATCCCACATCTATCTAAACAATCATAATTAAATACAACTTTTACTATAAATAGTGGGTACCAAACATTGGTGCAATAAAACGATATTTTATGATAGGCCTCTATCGTTTAGAAAAAAATTACTTTGAAGAATAAATTAACTATTATTATTTTTTTAAATTTAGATTTAATATTTTTAAAAGACAAATAATTTGATCTTTTGTTTTTCTCTGTACGTTTCATTACCCTTATATAAGGCTCTAAAATATATTGACAATTTACGCGCCAAAACGGTATGTTCGGCATAATAAGCGTATTTTTCTAAACGATCTTCATTAATATTTCAGTATTGGTATTTCAGTTAGGAAATATGTAAGAATTTCAAAACTATGTTTGTTTTAGTTATTATTTATAATATGCTGTTTTCGATATTTTAGCGAAAATTTTAGTAAATATCATACCCTCCTTTTATTTGGAAAATAATACCATTTTTAAGACAAAAAACAAAAAAACAGTGGTGACAAACTTACTCATAAACATTACAGACAACGTGTATAGCAGATAAAACGTTTTATGAAAACATAATTAACGTTTTATGGATTACCATGTGTTGTAAGTCGTCACCTTTTTTCACTTGTACTCACCCACCGTTGTGTAACTATATCTTCCAATTATTTTTGTTGTTGTAGGTTTTAACATAGTTTGAATATATTCGACGTAATTTCTATAGTATTTTGTTGGTTGTTAAATAGTCCTTCGTATAAGTGTAGTCATGATGCATCGGAAGAGTAGTTAAATATTTTATATGACCATGTTTATATTGTGGACAATAATTGTAAGCAGGAAATATATGAAATGAAAGGATATTATGAATTAAAACATTTTTATACAAAATCAAAAATTATTATTATTGTACATTGTATATGTTTTGTATTTCACAAATAAACAAACATACAACGTTTAAAATTAAATATAATCCATAAAAAAAAGTCAAGTTTAACATAAAATTACATCTTATACTTTGTTGAAAGTGTATTTTACACATGTTAAATTTAATATTATATAAACATAGCTCTATACAAAGCGACGGGTTTCAACATATTAAATCGTTTAAAATAAAATATAAACATAAATAAATCGCTTAAAAGAAGACAATTTCAAACATAAAATTACATCTTATACTTTGTTCAAAGTGTGTTTTACAGTTGTTAAATTTAATATCATATAATCATAGCTTTATAAAAAGCGTCGGTTTTCAACATATTGTATCGTTTAAAATAAAGTATAAACATAAATAAATCGATTTGAAAAAGTTAAGTTCAAATATAAAATACCTCTTATACATTTGTTCAAAGAGTGTATTACAGATGTTAAATCTAATATTATATAAACACAGCTTTATACAAAGCGTATGTTTTCAACAGATATCGTTATAATTAAATATAAATAAATCGATTTAAAAAAGTCAAGTTGAAATATAAAATACCTCTTATACTTTGTTCAAAGTGTGTTTTACAGATATTGGATTTAATATCATATAAACATTGCTTTATACAAAGCGTCCGTTTTCAACATATATCATTTAAAGTAACATATAAATATAAATAAATCGATTTAAAAAAGTCAAGTTGAAATATAAAATACCTCTTATATTTAAAAAAATAGTACACCAAAATGGGGCAAAATCGGAAACACAATTTCGTTGTTTATGGCCGCCATTTTAATCAGTTAAAGATATGGATGTGCAAATTTCACCGTTGGTTTTCTCTTGAAATTCTACATCGAAATGATGTATCACATGACCACCTTCTCAATAAAAAAAAAGTTACATTCAAAATGGCAGATCTAAAATGGCGGATAAATTTTTTGAAATCTTAATAAAATAGTAATTTTACATAAAGTAGGTTCTTGAATCACACCTACCTTCAAATTTTTATTATATACGACATATGAAACCTTTCGTATATACAAACTTTCCAGACTTTACAAACACCCGTATAACGTTTAAAATAAACAACAAAAATATTAAATTTAGAAAGACAAGTGCAAACTCAAAATTACCTCGTGTACTTTACCCGTAACTATATAATTATTGTAGTTCAAATTATAAAAATGTATATTTATTTATTGTTAATTTAGTATAGGGTACAAAAATGTTCTAACTATTTAGTTTACATTACAATATAACAATGGTGGCCCATTAAAAAAAGACACTGTATAGGAGCCTATAAGATACGACACTTTGTTACGATGTTTTAAATCTGCAAACAACAAACATTTTTACACTTATTTTTTGGAATTGCGTCTAATTTCATTAAATACCCAAGCTTTTACCTGAGCTAGTTTTTATCCAAGAAAGGATGCAAGTTCGAAAACTGGTTGTTTCCCTTCACGGTTTCCATTCGTTTTGCGCGAAGGAAGCGCCCATTGAAACGGATACCAAGTCCTTCAGGAAGAAGGAAGGATTACGTACAACAGCTAGGCACTAGTAGTGTTGTTGCCACCTGCCATTGCTTTCATCCGTTTTTCTCCTTTGTTTTCGTTATCTCGAAGGAATTTGTTTTCTCGATCTTTTTTCAAGATAATGCGGTACTTGAAACAATGCGGTAATTTATAAGACAATCTAAGCTACTTCCGAGTACGTTTGATTTGACATAAAACAAAAAACATAACGGTTAATAAAATCTGATTTGTAATTACTGTACATGTATAACCAAATATAACTTATTTATAGTCCTACTTAAATTCAAATCAGACGGACAAACCAAATTTCCAAACCAACCGTTTAATTCATCATCCCGCCGTATTTTTAAGCCATTTATTAGACGTTGATTTAAAACAAAAACATTATAAATGCCGATTTTAAAAATTAAAACAGTTAAAATAATTGTATTCACTTTAATCCAGTCATTTTTTATATAATTTATTTATAAATAATCACGAATGCAAGTTTCATTAAAATTCTAGGCTTATCTTGCATTAATATCTTGCTTTGATATTATTGCTTGATTTAATTTTAAGGATAGTTGTTCCATTTCATTACTTTGACTTAAGTAATCGAATTGCCAATGGTTTTTATGCCACTTAAAAATAATACTACACAAATTTAAATTTGTAGAAAGTTAGTGCAATTTATTGTGTTTTATATGGGTGCTACTCTATTTTAATCTCTTTGATTTTAGTGACCATAATCTTTAATGAATCCTGATACTAATATTTGTAAGTTGTGAAATTTTTAGTGAAATTAGTTGAGTAGTTTTTGAGAATATGGAAAAAGTAAATGTATCGATTATTATTGAATTATAAGGGTAGTTATTCAATTTCACTTAAATAATCAAATTTCAAATGGTTTTTATATCTGATAAAAATAATACTACATAATTTTAGATTTTTAGCTTGTAGGATGTTAGTTTAAATTTATATTTATTGAATAGGGGTAGTAACCCCATTTCGATTCCTTAGAGTGTAGTAATTGTAGAGCGTTAAAGATAATGCACAGCAAATGCATTTAATTTGGATTAATGGATTTAATCGGTTATTTTTCTTGACATATATCATTGTTACGTTAAACTTTAATTTTTATAGTTTTTATTTCACAAAAAGAAACAGAATGTCATCTAGAATAAGATCTGTTTCTAGTTTTTGAATATCTCCATTATTTTGCGAAATATTCAAGATTTAGTGATTTCCAAAACGTTGTTTCTTAAATAATCGGTATCAAAAATAATTAAATTTGGTTGATATGTACATCCAATCACTTAGAATCGAGAGAAGAATATTCTCAGAAAAAGATTTTTACTATCTTTAACCGTTTAGAAAATCGTGTTTAAGTATTTCCAGGTTTTTTGTTACTAGCCTTTCTTAAAAACGATATATAACAGAAAAACTATAAATGAAAATGACATGATGTTTCACAGAATTAAAGACAAAACTTTTAAATTTTTTTCCCCTCTAAACAGTTTGATATAAACTAAAAAATATCGGAATTTTTACGCTATGTTTTGGTTTAGGCTATTAAAAATGTCTGCAAAGTATCTTCATCCGTTCTAATGTTATATACATTTTTCTTCCTGAAAACACAG
>JAGFPH010022166.1:0-11612 GCA_018207615.1 Philaenus spumarius | reverse complement strand
AGGCGAGCGACTCTGAAGACAACAGGAGTGACCCATCAGTAGGTGACGAGAACTACCCCCACCATACAGCTACACTACAAGAAACACTAACGGAGTAATTTCACCATAAGAGATTACATTGTAAAGAGCGGTTCTGAACGTTATTTTCCCCCTCCATAACTCCACTTCCCGCATGTACTGTGAAAGGTCAGCCATACTTGACTATATAAAAGCGACCGATTCCTATAAACTTTAGTATCTGTTTCATCATGGCTCCTGCAAAGAAAAAAACTACTGTGGCAAAGAAGAAGAAGTCGATGTCGGCCAAACTCCAAAGGTCATTTAATTCTTTCCTGGGTCGTGCTATCGATCAGCTTTCGTGGTGAGTAGATTGAATTTATCTTTTTTAAATATATACATAGTTGTGTTATGGTTCCAAGCCTAAAACTCTTAAAACCTTCTTGTTATCTTGTAAATGTTTGTAATTTATTGTACTAACCTCAAGTTTTATTAAAAGTGTCACTAAGTTGTTTCTTAATAAGCCTTTTGTTTTCAGCGATGTTCGAGAGAGCAGTGAAGGTGTGCAATCGAAGGGTTTCGGAGCTATATCCCTAGTTCTCTCTGCCGAGATCCGCGGGGTAACGCAAGCTGCACCATCAATAGGCACAGGCTCTACTCCTCCGGTTTCGGCTCCTATACGAAGGAAGTGGAATCATTTGTGGTGGCCGAAAGTGGCATTAGCCACCACCACCGCAATTGAACCATCAAGGGACTCCGAACCGAATCCTTCGACGGCCCCTATTATCGCTGCGAAGTCGGATCTTGGGGGAATGTCAGTCTCCCAAGAGGAATGGGACGAGGAAATCCTTGCGCTCTCCGGGGAAGATCCGCCACCATCGGCCGAGGAGTTGGTTATAAATATGCCCCAGGAAGACATCGACTTTATTTCTAAAATGTTAGATTTTAAATAATGTATTATACTAGTTTTAATAAATTATCTATTATATCTAAAATGGCGTGTGTTTATTTAACAAGGTCAAAATTTTCAATCACTTTTGGCATTTATTTATTTTTATTTTTTTCAAAATTAACCTTCTCATGTCTGTCACCTTGACGCTGGTGAGAGGGCTTTAAACCAAGACAGGCCGTGATTGAAAAGCTAATTTATTCTGTTTTAAAAAAGAAAATAATTTAATTTAATTTAATTTAGAAAATAAAAAAAATAAAGATGGCGGAAACAAAATGGCGGAGAAAAGATGGCGGAAACAAAATGGCGGAAAAAAGATGGCGGGCGGAAACAGTGGCCGGCGTCGGCGCCTCAAGGTCACCCTCAACGCCCATGTTACTCTCCTCAAGGTCAACACCTCACAAACGTTAACTCTCCTCAAGGTCAACACCTCACACACGTTACACTGCTCAAAGGTCAAAGGTCAAGGTCAAGGTCAAGGTTGTGCCAACGGGGGGGTACCTCTACTAACATCAATTGATTATTTTCAGTAGTACCTACTTTTTGTAGGCAAGTCACACAAATATGAAGTGCAGGCTGTGGTTTCAATGCATTGATGCAGCGGATTATCCAGAGATAATATTACCAAGAGGAGATAGGCAACTCAATGTTATAAGTTGAAATACAGTGACTTGATAGAGACAGTGTGGCCAACGAGCGCTGGCCGCCATATTGTTTCCAACTCAACACGGGTTTATATTAGCGTAGGGACGATTTTTCGCATTTAACTCCAATTTCAGCTTCAAAATTGTTCTCTTGCAATTGGATTAATACATTGTCACAATAATTGACAAGCATAAACCATTTTTTTCGATATATTTTCGTCAGTAAATGAATGAATACAGAAAATACCGTCTGGCACATTTTTACTACTCGTGCACATTATCATTTAAACATTTATATAATCTAATTAAATTTTGTGAAGTATATACTATTATTATTTTTCTTCATAAGAAAAGTAGGTCTACAAGCAATATTTCTGTGTAGTTGAATTTTTAACAATTATGAATTATAATTATTATGAATACTTCAAAATGCAAAATTAGCGTTTCTAAACTATAGTCTATTATAAAGGATACATATATGATACCCAAAAATAACTTCAAGTGTAATTTTGTGCGTTGTTTTATATATATTTTGTCTTCTAAAAACTAGTAGGCCTATTAGTTTTTCCAAGAGTAACAAAGTTCATAAAAACACAAAATATGTTTCCGACAAGGCATAAAATAAAGCCTAATATATTTTAAATAGGCCTACACAAAAATATAGTAGATCTAAACACATTATTTAGTAAGTAGGCTACCGTATTAAAAAGAAAAAATATGCGAGTAGGCGTATTGTAAATTTTACCTTAAAAGGTTAAAACAAACAAAATATGTTCCAAAAAGGCATATACAACGAAGCCTAATTTATTATAAACAAAAATATATTAGGACTACCACATTATTTTGTAAGTAGGCTATTACAGAAAGAAATAGGTAGGCCTAGTTATAGTTTTCACGCACTCAAGCAATAATTAATAATAACCTACAGTAGCAAGAGATAAAAGTAGACTATAATGTAATAAACCATGTACCAAATAAATCTGAAGAATCTCCTGAGTACAATGATATATAATATAACTTAATTATTGCTAAAATAGTACTCCAGTTAGGCTACTCTTTGCCAGAAAGAAGGTTAATGGGATTAATGAAAATAATAAATACAATCATATACAATGAAAAATAATTGCGTTCAAACTTTATTTTAGGTTTACATTACTATTTACATTTTGTCTTCTTAATACTTGTACTTAATACTGTCAAAACCACAAAAAGGGCCAGTTATCTATAGACTGTAATTTCAGTTTTCACTAAGTTAACACTAAATTACAACTGAACTATTTAATAAACTTAATAATTAAATCATAAACTAGGAAAAACCATACAAAAAAGCAAGAAAAACAATGAAATAACAGCAGTATTATCACGAAAAGAACTAATTTCTATTTAAATAGTATTACTGTAAGCAGAAAAATGGAAACAATATGGCGCAGCCAATAGAAAACAAGACGTCTGTTGACCACACTGTCTCTATCTAGTCACTGTAAGTTGAAACTATCTTCAGCGCTTCTGGTGGAATTGTAGTGGACTAACAAACAAAGTTTTACTAAACGTAGTACGTTGTATCTATTTTAACCGGTATTGTAGTATATAATAATTATAATTTATAGGCCCACTATTAAATCATTACTTTTGCATATTAAAGCCTTATTCTTTGACTACTAACTGTGATATTTATTTTTTTAAACAAAAGTTTATTAAATGAATAGAATAAGTGTCATTTAATAATACATTTGTCTATAATTTAAAACACAGTTGTAATCTAAGAAAAATACTTAATTTCAAAAGTAATCACATATTTTTATTAGGCTGTAAAAATGAAAATATATGTAATATTTATTTAAATTTATAACAGTTATAATTTAACATATTATTATTTGAAAATAGCTTTGGTAAAAGTATTATTGAAATATATTTGACCACTTGTAGATAAAGAAATCTTATTTGTTAACATGTACACTCAAATTAATTAAGTGGATGCACAATGGTTTTAATTAATAATGGTTTAGACATTTTTAATCATAATTTGTCTTTATAAAAATAAAAGAGAATGCATTATTTTTGTTGCCAGTAAAGAAAGCACTACGGTAGAAGGATAGTAAACAAATAATAACATTTTTGTTATTTTTGATAACATTTGATAACATTTTTGATAACATTTGGGATTATCTATACTATTATATAAAAATCTAATGGTGTCTGTCTGTGTGTGTGTGTATGTGTGTGTGTATGTATGTTACTCAATCACGTAAAAACTACTGGATTTATTGAGCTGAAATTTTTCATGGATATTTTTAGGTTCCCAGATTAAAAAATGAGCATATTTTTATTTAGAAATTCCATCAGGGTACCGCCAAACTGGCTTTTAAAAATTCTTTAACCTTCAATTTTATCTATAAAAATATCAGCTGTTTGTATAAAAAGTTTAGCAACATGTCGTTTGTTTATACTCATTACCATAGCAACCAAATTAACCAAATTTATAATTCTATACTATTAAACGAGAGAGTTCTGTATTTATCCAAATTTCAAAACGGCTTTAACGAATTTCACGAAAATTTGCACAAAGGAGTTGTTTGACGCCAGGAATTTAATGCCCTAGGTCTTATATCTGTAAACATTCGCTTATTGACTCTTTTTGACATTTAATTTCAGTAATAATTACAGTGAAGCCTATGGGAGAAGAAGAAATAAAGTTAACCAGGCTATATCTGTAACTAAGAAAGAAGAAAAAGAAATTTTCACTTAACAAAGGAATTTTAACATATGTTATTAAAATTAATGAATAAAAAAATATAGTTCCAATTCAATAACTTCAAGTTCCCCACTACCTAATGGTAGTCTTTTTTAAAGTATCGTACTGTACTATAATTTAATAATCCAAGGAAAAAATATACTATATTAGGTCCTAGATATTATTTCAATGTAAGTAATATAATAATATAGTAACAATAGGCTACAGTTTAAAAGTATAGGCCTAATTAACAATTAGAAGAAAGTAAAACTAGCCCTAAAACGATATTAAAATATTAGGCCTAAACTAAAATATGTAGTCTTTGAGGTAATGATTAATCTTGCAATTATTATTCATATATTTATGCCTAATTCACAATTTAAGTTGTTAGAAGAAAATAAAACTTGGCCGAAATTGATATTAAACTGGGGTTTTCCGCGTTGCAAGCGGTCACATGACTGTGGGCGGGGCTCAGTGTTGCCAGGTCTTCCGATTTGTCGGAAGATCTTCCGATTTTTCGACAGTTGTCGGAAAAACGGATTTTTTTAGATATCTTCCGATTTTTTCCTCATGCTTAAAAACATAATTGTTAAGCTATTTGATAGTTGCACTTCACAGAAACCAGTTGTGTTCAATTTTCACAATGACCTATCCCTATCCCATCAAACAACTTAGTTTTTGTTTTAGAATTGTTTGTTATGTGATTTGCTTGCTAAGTAATTCATGAATAATGTTCTTCGGAAACCTAGACTCTCCTGATGTCATAGTCATATTGTTCCCGAGTCATAATGCAGAAGTAGAAAGTGTTAGGGGCTAAATAGTTATACATAATTGACACTATTGTTTTGTAGACTCAGTTTTAAGTATAGTGTATTTATTCTATACATTATTTAATATTACATATTATTTTCTTCCGACTTTTCCTACAATCTTCCGATTTTTTTGGGTCCAACTTCCGATTTTATTTTTTTGCACCTGGCAACACTGGCCGGGGCTTAATAAACATGTCGTCTTCATCTATTTAGCTATAGCCGTTGTTTCGTCGACTTTCAATGGATTGTTATGGCTTAACGGTATTTCCTATAAAATTTTGCCAAAGACATTTTTAATGAAAAATCTTTCATTCTATCTAATGGTGTTCTTCATTTTTTGATTTGAATTTTGGTTCTCTTAGGATCGATGATTGTATTTCTGATATGGCCTAGATTTTAGTATGCCGGTCTGATTTCAAGTGGATTAAAAAAGTGAATTTCGGTCGAACGCTTATTAATGGAGTTAATCTTATAATTTGGATGGATTGGTTGGTTAATTTAGATGAATTTTGATATAGGAAAGATAGGGATACGAGGTCTGGAAATATTGTTAATTACGTAAAAAGTTATCGAAAGTCGGGTGTTTTATAATCTTGTTAATTTGTTGCTTGCGATTCCGTCCGCTAGATGCCGTCGGTCGGAATGTTTCTGAATGATTTTTACTATCAATCTTCTGTCTCTCTCGCACTCATGCGTGTTTAGTTGAAATACATTAATGTATGATTCTTTTGGCTTGTTAATAATTTTGTGATATATTTTGAATTGTTACAAAGTGTAAGATTGTTTATTATAAAAATGTCATTGAAATATCAATAATGATAAGTATACAGTCGGTTTCCTGATGTTTTGATAGTGCCAAACATGGGCGCCCATGTTACATTTTCTAGAAGGAGGCTAGACCGGGGTATGAAGATTAAAGAGTCCATCTGCCACCGGGTATGATCACCCTTGGTTTAGTTTTTATGT
Organism: Philaenus spumarius; assembly: GCA_018207615.1. Taxonomy (NCBI): domain Eukaryota; kingdom Metazoa; phylum Arthropoda; class Insecta; order Hemiptera; family Aphrophoridae; genus Philaenus; species Philaenus spumarius. The sequence goes on along the minus strand of JAGFPH010022166.1, from coordinate 5,513 downwards.
TTTTGAGGATTGGAAGACTTCCCAATCATAAACAAAGGCAGTTTTTAAGAGCCATCCACGTAAGCCTCGACTAACATTATTATTTTGTCTTTGTTTTGTTTGTTCCACTGCATCATTCACCCTTGAAAGTCAATGTATTGTTAGGCATGCATTTAAAAAAAACAAACCCGTTGCATCAACATTAGAAATGTCTTTAACTGTCGTCTGTTGCTTGTTCGTCCAATTTTCCACCAACGTTTTTTTTTAAAAATGACGTTCCTTTCCTTGATCCTTACGAACCACTGTTAGCTTTAAAATCATTTTTTAGCAGGTGAAAGGAAAGGCTATTGGTTTTTCTAACCATTAATCATGCGTTTGTCAACAGGGCCGAATTTACGCTTTGTTTTTGCCTAGAGGCCAAAGTTTTTGGAAGCACCGTCTCCTCGCTGATTTCTATAGGCCTTCATTCCCTCTCCCTTTTATTTTGTGTAAGTAAAATCCGATTCACCGCTCCAGAATACCAACAAAAAATTGCCCCCGCCCCCCGTTCCCCATAAATAAATTCACCAAAGTTAGAAGCCTATGTTATTTATTAAAATAATAATAAAAATACTTTCTCAATTCCCGATCTGCAACCTTTCAAGTTTAGACCATGGCCAAGGCACCCTTACGGCAAATCAGAGCTTATTTTCTATCAGCAAGTATTTAAATACATGTCACACAAAGAAATCATGCTATTTGTGGATTTGTTGGAGATATGGAAAACTACCGTATATAAACTTACAACTTTTCAGTTATTTTCCTAAATACATATGGTACAGTAAATTGATTATATCAAAAATGTCTAATCTTATTTAACAAATAAAACAAGTTACAGTATTTTTTTCTTTGAATAACAGTTTTTATTTGATTGGATGTGTATTTCCTGGAGAAAAAAGTAAATGAAAGTGTGGACTCTAGTCTTTAAAAGGGTAATACATTCGTGTAATATTGTTTAATAGTTTTTTAACTAGAGCATTTTGAAAAAGGCTTAATTGCAACCCGAAAACCTGGAAATCCTCAAAACACGATTTTCTTAGCGGTTAGATTAGTAAAAACATTTTTCAGTAAATATTCTCCTTTTAATTCTACATCTCTTAATGTAAGACTTAAATATAAATTAAATTTAAATATTATTTTTGTAGGTCTACCTGTTACATAACATTTTGGAAATCACAAAAAGCTGAATAATTAGAAAAGTGATATCATTATTCAAAAACTAAATACAATGCTCTATTCTCCATAAAATTATGTATATTTTAATGGCCATATCGGAAAAAGATTTCTGCCAAAATTCTTTTAAATCCCTACTTTTATAGACTATTGTTATTTTTTCGAATACTATTTGAGATATTGCAGTTAGTGTCCCGTTAAAATATAGACTTTATCTATAGTTAACAAATTATTTAATAATTTTTCTGTCGTCGAGTTAAGTTAAACAGTTTTGAAAAAAAGCTTACATTTGGTACCAATTTTACTTAAATGTCCATAACTACCAGCAGCGTAGGCAAATTAATATTTTTGAAAAATTATAGTTCATATTAATTCAACTCATTCCACTACTTTTCATGTGATAAATCGTATGTAAATAAAAAATGAAGATTTTTGCTTAAAATGTTGCAAGGGATAACTTACCTAACTTACATTACCATTTTATAAATTGCATAAAACTCAAAACGCCCATTTCCTCTAGCTTATATACCGGAAAACATATTTAGGATCAATAATAATAAAATTAGTTAATCTAATTCAGAAAATACAATAACAGAAAATAGTAGGTTCTCACCAGTTTAAAAGGTCCACCTAATGTCAAACAAAATTAGGCCTAGGCTATAAAAAGGAAAAGTAGGCATTAACCTATAAAAACAAAACAGTATGGAGACAGAAACACAGAAAACAATAAACTATAAAAATAACAGATATTTGCTTTAATACATTAATTTATAAATCCCCAGATGGCAGCACTGATCAGACACTTTTAACTCCATTGAGTTTAAAAATTTTACCTACAGCGCATTCTGGTAAAAAAAATATTTTGGAATAGTAAAAGTACATTTTTTAAAAGTATCTGAGTAGCAGCACATTACGGGACTGACGCGAAACTGTTGAATACCAATTTACTTGATTCCAACATTTGGCAGTAATATTGTAAAATAAATTTCAAAAATAGTGACCGAGAATTCCTCAGTGAGACGGCGCACTTTTTTTTAGGAAACAATAAATTTGTCCTGCCTCACTGTTAAAAATCACTCCAAAACAAAGTAGTAAATCTGCATTTCCATGAACAAATCTTTCTATCCGTTAAGATAGAAAATTTTTTGCAAAGGTGCTGCGTTAAAATTCGAAACTATTTGTCTAGATTTTACAATAGTCTGGAAGATGCTGCTACCTACACTAAAATTACTAACTACTTGTACTAATTGTATCCGTAAGGTGCTGCCATCTGATATGTTAAAATTTGAAATTATTTGTCTAGATTTTATAGTAGTCTGAAAGACGCTGCTACCTACACTAAAATTACTAAACTAGTATTAATTAATTGTATCCGTAAGGTGCTGCCATCTGGCTTTAGCATGGTCTGGGGCACTCTTGGTACTATTATCTCTGGTCTGGGGTCTGCTAATTTGGGGAAGGTAATTTGAGGTTTTCAGTTTGAATCAACAACAGGTTGTTTGTAATAATTGTATTTTTACTGTATTTGTTTTCTTTGCGATGGAAAATAATAATAATAATTTCGAATTCAAAAAAAGAATTCTGAAGGAATCGGGGAAACGATGGAGCAAGGAAAATAAACATCTTATCCTATCTTTAATATCAGAGAATCCGAAGAAGAAGTTTGAGGTAGTAAGCCTATTTATCTTACTTTTCTCTTTGATTTTTTTTACTTTCTTGTTACAAACCCTCCTTCTGGCAGTTGGATACTTTTTACTATACTGGCAGGTATATTTTTACTGGTGGAACACATTTTCATTTAAATACCTATCTCAACCATTTTGATAAAGTATAACTTATGTTCAGAAAAGTACAGAGAACATTTTCGTATAATTGATTTTGTTTGCAAAAAGGAACCAAAAAGAGGCCTAATCTTATTATAAATATACAAAAAATGTAATACATACATTATTTTTTAGTAAGTAAGGAAAAGATCTCTTTAACAAACTAAATAATATGGTAAGGTGGCGTAGCCTATAATAAACTTCAGACATTTAGCATAGATCACGAAAACACAAAATATGTTTTAAAAATGCAGAAAATGAGGCCTAATTTTATCTAAAATATAACTCACAAATTATAAAGTTCATAGGGTATTACAGTTTCGTCTAAAGAACTGGAAAAAGAGTGATGTAGAGGTACCAATCAAAATAATGTAATAAACTATATACCAAATCAATCTTTAGAATGTTCTGAGTTCAGTGATATATAGGCCTATAATATGATATTATACCTATATATATAGGCCTACTATATTATGATATTATAATATTATATACTATAATATCCAGCTGTTCGCCTTTCATATTATACTTTCTGGAACTGGTAGGGCCTATATCATCACCTGAAAATGTCCTTACCATGTTGTGAAGAATGACACATACTGTTACCCATTGGCAAGCATATGGGAGGCTGGCTTTATCAGAAATCATCAACTTCAGTTCTTTCAAGCTGTTGAATCTCTCTTTCAACAGTCCTATGCAATGCTCAACCCTCACCCTGTATTTATAAAACTCACGGTTAAACTTTTTTTCTTTAGGAGGCTGATTGTCCCTCTTTTTAAACGGAGTAGGCACCCTAATTACTGTTGGTGGCACTTTGTAGGCGCTGCCACCAGCAAGCCACTCCAATCCCGAGAAAAAACGCTCATGACTTCTGCTGAGTAGGCAGTTCCCATATATTCTTACTTACTTACTTACTTCTTGTGCGTGTATCTGATATCAAGTGATATCAACCACACGGTGTCTCTCATAAACAAGGGCAGCAAGTCGCCAAAAGGTGTTGTTCGACAGTACTCTTTCAAGGGTGCATTCTCCTTTAAGTCTCGCTTTAAGTATCTTTCTAGGAGCATTTTCTGGACCAGGGCATTTCAGAAGGATGTGTTGGAGAGTTTCTTCATGTTCTTGGCATACCAAACAAGTGGGCGAGTCAGCCAGTCCAAAACGGAAGAGGTATGCCTGAGTAACGATATGCCCGGTTCTCGCTCTGGATGCGAAAGTTGATACTGAAGGAGGGATTCCCTTGTAAATTTCCAAGTTGTTAGGAGTTTTCTGTATTGAGTATAAATGGCGACCGTTTCTCTCGTTATTCCACTGTTCAACCCATTTAGATTGCAGGGTTCTGTCACAAAGAGCAAAACCGGCACTCAGGGAAAGATTTCTGGATGGAATCGGGCCCAAACCTGCAGCTATTCTAGCTATCTTATCTGCTTCCTCGTTGCCATGTATACCACAATGTCCAGGAACCCACTGGAATTAAATGTTTTTACCTCTGAGTTTTCCAAGCATAGCGTGAATGTCATTTACTCTACGGTAGTAGTTCGATGGTTTGTACTGCTTCAAAATCTGCAGTGCACTCATAGAGTCGCTGAGAATACAAACATCCCGCTTTTCCACACTGGCGATGTGAGCTACGGCTGCGTCAATTGCTAACAGTTCCACATCTGTGCTTGATGTAGAATGTGCAGGTACATAGAATGACTCATTGGTGTCGTCTACAAAATATCCTGCTCCAGATTTCGCATCGAGCTGGTTCAGTGAGCCATCTGTAAATATTCTATAATAGTTCCTGTAGTAGCCGTTAATAGTCTCTAATGCAGCTGCTCTCTGAACTTCAGGAAGGTCCTTCTTAGAGACATTGTTAGGTAGGTGGAGTCTTATATTGGGAGAGCAGAAGGTCCAAGGAGGGTTCTGGTTTACTATCGGAATTTTATCAGGCAGAATTTGGATGAAGAAGGATGTGCGGTGATGGAAGGAGTGCCTATGGTGGGATTTCCTTTTCTCGGGTTCAAAACTAGGAACCAGCTGGGGAAGTGACAGGTTTTTTAGATGCTTGTGCCAGACTATTCTGTCAAGATGAATGTCCAATGGCTCGATGTTCAACTCTATTTCCATTGCATGTATAGGGGTAGTTCTTGGACAGCCCAGGCAGAGTCTTAAAACTGAATTCTGAATACGCCTCAGTTTGTCTAGGTGGGTGTTAGCTGCAGAACTCCAAACTTCCGCACCATACAGCATTTTGGACCTCACAAACATAGTGTATAGTTGTCTTAACATTATTGTGTCTGCGCCCCAGTCTCTACTTGCCACCGCCTTAAGTAGGTTCAGTCTGCTTAAACATTTTTTTGTTGTTATCTCTATATGTGTTCGCCAAAGTAGTTTAGGGTCCAGTGTTATTCCTAAGAGTGTCGGGTTTATATTAAATGGAATGAGTGTTTCTTCCAATCTCAAATGCGGTATAAAATCTTTGAGTGAATATCTTGTTGTGAAAAGTGAACATTCAGT
>JAGFPH010022165.1:0-12793 GCA_018207615.1 Philaenus spumarius | reverse complement strand
ATTTTAATTAATGTAAAGCCTTACCGAGCACTTGGCTGGGCATTACAGAAGTTATCACTTCAAAAAATAGCTTTTTCTATACAAATATAAATCAAAAGGGAATACTGAATCTTCCATCAAAAACATGAAATTTACAGTTCACTTCTAGAACTATCCTTTGTATTTCACATCATCAGTTTATCCAGACATTTTCCAAAAAAATCTTTATAATATTCTTATAACCTTACATACTCCTTTCCATAACCCTTCTTCAAATTATTCTTGTCCACTTCATTCTTTTGCGCTGCCTTAATCTTCCTCAATGTTAAAAAAAATAGACCGGTAGATTTGTTTATTTACAACAACAAAATATTTCTTAGAGAAACAGGTTTGCTATCGATCTTAAAATACAAACAATTCAATAACATGATGATAATGATTACAACTCTATATTAACCATACATTTGACAGACATTTTTAATTGTATTTCCTTGCTTACTGCTTAGTTTCAAAATGGACTTATAAAATATTAATTTAGATTATTATAATATTTACCCATATTTAAAACAATTTAAATCATATTTACAATTTAAATATATTTTGTATTACATATATATATATATACAAGAAAATGAGAGCCTTGATAAAGAAATTTCTTACAAATTTCTAAAAGACACTTTAAAATTTTTAATTGGTATTTCGTCCCAACAGCTTTTTATTTTTTAATTCATTAATTATTTTACAGATTTCCACATTACTTACAGGCATAAAAGTACAAATACAATGTACAACTTTAGCCTTAATTATATTTTGTCAAGATGTTTTCACTGTCTATAAGAAGTTTTACATTTAAAAAAATGTTTGTAAAATAATCGTTAAATCTGTTTGCTGCTACTTCAGTTTTTATTTTACCATCACACATGTAAAGTTTTATTACCATCCTCTACCACCTTTTTACTTGGTTTACATTAAGACTACACCTACATTGTATCCTTATTTCTCCCGATCCGATATCTCCCAACTATCAGGCCCGACGACATCCGACATGAGTGCCTACATTGGTCCCGACCTGGACCGATCCGATCTAGTCGCAGATCGTCAATAGTGAACTCGTGGTGCAGTCAACATGAGTGACGACAAATTTTTGTGATGGGTTTTTTTTTAGAAAACAACGTCCCAGCTTCAGCTGAACAACGCCCGCAAAAGGAAAGCTTGGGTGCATGATTTTAATGTAGATAGATGTGGAAGAGAGTTTTTTTACAAGCCTACCTATAAGAAATCACAGTGATAAATTCAAAGAATACAACCAAAAAAGCAAAGAAAATTTCAATTACATTCTTGGAGGTATAAAGCAGGAATTCCTCACCAGCTCATTCCTAACCAGCTCTACCAATAATTCCTTGTAAATTTTTGCACTTATTTTGATGAAGCGTCGGAACCCAATATCGGTTTGGAAACAAACATGTTTGATTGGGCGTCATTGGGTGCTGTCGGATCGGGAGTACTGAAACACAGTAGGCACCTGCGTTAAGATGTTCATGTTTGTTTTTCGTCCAACGGTCGGGAGATATCGGTTCGGGAGGAATACGGATCCAATGTAGGGTTAGCCTAAGTTAGACTGATTTTGTTTTTTACAATGTACCAAGAAGCTTTGCATTTATTTTCAATACCTAATAATCTTCAAGTTGTGAGTTTTTTATTTCTACAATACCTAATTTTTTAATACTAATATTGTAATTTTTTAAATAAGCAATGAAATTCTCATCTCTATTTAATGATGTAATTTAGCTATATAATGGATGTTATTTGAATTCCAAGATGAATTATTTTAACCACAAGTCTAGTAACTCCATTTTTGCTATCCAAAAAAATCAATATCTCACTATATCTGTTGCACAACCACAATTTTACACTCATTAAAACTAAGTGCATCCAGTGAATTAAGAAACTATGTATCACAGGTTTATATCATATTTTGCTATAGCCTTTGCACAGGGCAATAAAGTGCTCAGCTGTTTCCTGCAGTACACATTGATCACAAAGTTATCTAATCATGCCTTTACTTCTTAGTCAGTTGATTGTATGAACTCAATGCTCTTTATGTCTTTCTATACCCATCATGACAATAAAGTGCTCAGCTGTTTCCTGCAGTACACATTGATCACAAAGTTATCTAATCATGCCTTTACTTCTTAGCCAGTTGATTGAATGAAATCAATGCTCTTTTCGTCTTTCTCTACACATCATGACAATAAAGTGCTCAGCTGTTTCCTGCAATACACATTGATCACAAAGTTATCTAATCATGCCTTTACTTCTTAGCCAGTTGATTGTATGAAATCAATGCTCTTTTCGTCTTTCTCTACCCATCATGACAATAAAGTGCTCAGCTGCTTCCTGCAGTACACATTGATCACAAAGTGATCTAATCATGCCTTTACGTCTTAGCCAGTTGATTGTATGCAATCAATGCTCTTTCTGTCTTGCTCTACCCATCATATCACTCTTTCATAGAAGAGTTCTTAATCATTTTGATACTTTTTGTATAACAACTGCTCTGACAAGTTTAAGACTCATAAAAGAAGAAAACTATTTATCCCTTGTTAAATGTTTTATTGTTACACTAGCTGCCCTCATTAATGTCACATTGTAATGTATTAAAAATTAGTAAACTTTAAATTTATAGAGAATTTTTGAAAAACAAATTAAAGAAACTCTTAACACATCTCTCAATATCCATTAGAACTATCTACACCCAACCATTTGACTTTGCAGTATTTCTACACGGTATTATAAACTAATAAAGTACTTCTAGTAGGCCTAAACAGATATTTAGTATAAAAAAATCTAAAATAACTAAAACCTTGTATTTTTCTTCAACTAATTGTAGTAATAAATTATTTTAAGTTATTTATTACCTTCATTTCAGCAATTTTGAGCATAACAAGCTAGTTTTGTTAATTTATACATACAAAATCATTATTTAACCCTAGTATAACCATAATGTACAGTCACTCCAACACATTTGTAACGAGTGATTGTATTGAATATTTGACCCACTAAAAATCTTTCAATCTCAAAAAGACAAACACCATTGAAAAGGAAATGTTTCAAACTTTAATTTTTGTAACGTATATTTACATATGTAATCGTCGTTTTAAAATTGTAGATTTCTGTAAACCTGATTCCACATGTGGATTCGAATACAATTGTACTGTTATTTCCCACTTATTCAACGTCCCAGACCATCTACAGTAATATGTTGATCAAAATTATAAAGCTACCATGGGATTCGTCAAGATTTGATCTAGCTAAAGATGCCATGCAATCAGATGTCAGTACCATACAGTTTGAATGACTAAGCTTTCTGTAAACCCTTGCGATTGGACAGTTTTGAAACCAATGAAACAGCACATTTGTCAATTGAGATAACACCCACAATCCCATATGTTTTTACAGATTTCTTTATACAATTGTGTAGAGAAAACTTGCAGCTTTCATTCGATGTGAACTAAACTGGATATAACCTGTTTTATCTTTAGTCAAAGAGCGGTGGAAAGTACAAGGTTTTCGTAAATTACAGCAGTGGAACGGGACTGTCTAGCCCATTTGATTCTCACGGTAAATCCCAATGGACGTTTTGTTTCGTTTACACACGGAATGTTTTATTCGATTGACCTCAATTTTTTATTCAACTAAACATATTTCAAACACTTTAGTGAACTAAGAAAAGACAAGTATATCGTTCTTTTCTTTGATTTATTCTCTACTCTTTGTTATAATAATATTTCATTTTTGGTCAGATAAAATATTCCTAAATTACGTTTTAAACCAGGCCTACTTTTGTTAGCACCCTTGTAGTTGGAACATAAAAACTGGTGTAATCAAAATAATAAATTTGAAATTGATAAATGTTTTTATATACAGTTCTTTACATTTATGGAAAAAATTACAAAAAATGTTTACTACTTCTTATGTAGACCTAAAGTTGAACTTTTATTTTTCGTAACTGAACATTTTTTGTTTCTTGAGCTAATAACTTTGTAAATTTTACATCTATCATTTTTTTACTGGCATATATAAATTCTTTGAACCTTTCTCTGAAAAAAAAGCTATAGAACACTTTTGGATTGGGGTTCATTTACTATTTTTGGCGAATTATTGAAAAAATCCTTGCACACGCCAAAAAATCCATTTTCGTTAAAGCCGCCGGTTAGAGGGTTAAATTCCAAAACTTTTCAGGAAATATTTTGTCCACAGGGAAGAACCTTTCCTGCAATATACTATTGTTGTATATTTCTTGTGCAATAATTTCTTTAGTGTTAATATTTTTGTTGCAGAGTACGTTCATTGTTGTATACCCAACAAATAAACCAATTAATCTCCTGAAAATTGTAGTGGATGAAACAAGGCTAGCTCTTGAAAAGTGTAATTCTCAAGAGAAAGAATTACAAAGTTTCCTGGATGATATTGGACAGCGTTTCCCAGGATTACTCCTAAGTCCGCCTACAAGTGGACAAATTGATGATGTTATTACTTCGTCTAGATATTATATCCGAAAATATCGTTATTAAATCTAGAAGTAGTCGATAGTTTTTACAGGCTAAGTCCAAATTTAAGTTTAATGTTTATATTAAGAAAAAAGTTTCAGTTAAAATGTAAAGGTTTTATAATTAAAAATCTCTTTTTATTGTACTTTTTAGAATTTGAATTGTATTTTGTATCGTATCTCTCCCAACAATGTAAAACACATCTATCTTTCTGGATTAAAATGAAGCATTCATTCATACCACAGGAGTGCCAACCTATGTGTAAAAGAAGAATGTAGAACCATCCTGATTTTAAATTGTATTTCTATGTGTGTCAAGTTTATGTAAATTTTTTGTTGTAATTGTAAATGGCTCTTGAACAGATTACAATAAAACAAATCATACATTTATTAAATAAAATTATCTTATTTATCAAACCAACTTTAATTTAATAAAACTTCCGGGACTATCCACTCCTGGTAATCCACTTTTTATAATCATAAATCTTTTATTTATAGCCTACTTTGTTTTTTTATGAATAAAGTTTAGCAGATGATAGCATTTACTAGCACCTACTTAAAATGTATTTAATTTTACTTCAGCCCATAATTGGAGGTTATATAAATATTTTGCAGCCAAAGTTGCAGGTTCAATCAGGTTCAGTTCCAAGATGAAGTTTCAGTGGCTATTTACCCTGTCTGAAGTTTTTCTGACTTCAATTATCAAACTATCCCAACAACTATTGATGGCAACGGCAGAAAACCTAACACTGCATACGCTTTTTTTTAATGTCTTTTGTCGGTTAAGTTTATAAAAAAAAACCATGAATAAAAACGTCTTAAAACTGCATGTAAAATCCAAATCTGTTATACAAAATAGTGGTTTCCATTAGAAATTTCAAAGTTAACCGAATATTGGAAAATGGCGGCCATTTAGAAATATTTTAACTACATATTTTTTTATTTCTCATAAAACAAGGAAAGGTCCCCCATTTAATAAAGTTTGCTGTAAAATTAATACTTTCTGAGATCCCAATGGTGGCCCAATTAAAAAATCACATAAAATAGAAAATGTTTGAGAGACTGTATCTCATAAACGGTTGGGTTTAGAAAAAAAATACAAAAGAATAAAAATGTATTAAATTTGTGTCTCCAATCGAAATTCAACATAAAAAATAGGGGTTTCCATTTGAAAAAATTAAGTAGGCCGCCATATTGGAAAAATGGCGGAGTTTTTGGAAATTTGAATATTGTATTTTTAATGCAAGGGAAAAAGTAGGGAAAGTCCCCCATTTAAAGTTTGTTGTAACTTTTATAGTTTCCGAGATCCCAATGGTGGCCATCTTGAGTTGATCACCCTATATATGTGTTCGCACTCTAGCGGCCGCATTTTAAGTCCGAGTTGGTTCAAATTTGGTACACATGTTGATTGTTTAAGTTGCTCGAATGAGTTTGTTAGCCAAAAAAATCCAACAACCAGAAGCTTGTTTTTTGACCGGAAGTAACTACTTTTTGAGAGTTTTCCTACGAGAATGAATTTTTTTTAGAGTTTCTTCTACAAATATAAATCTAGGATGTTATTCTGCACATTTTGTTTTTTTATGCGACCTTATAGATCGCTTGGTTCCCCCAAAATCGATCAAAACGAAAAATACCATAAAAGTTCAAAGCCATGTGGTGGATTATACCGTGGGGTTGGCGTGTGAAGCATGCAATGCTTTGTGTGTTGAAGATACCCCCAATATGTGGAATGGCGTGCGAAGCACGCAATACTTTGTTGCTCCCTATGTGCGGAATGGCGTTCGAACCATTATGCAGCTATTCAGCACCGTCGTTAGTAAACCTATTTCCCAAATTCTTGGTTGAATCCCTAAAACATAGGCCTATAAACTTAATTTTGGAAATTTGCTCAACTCACGTCCGCGGTTCAGCTGCACGGTCGAATTATTGATTATTTGGTATTATTTTTCTTTTAGTAAGTGTATATATATATGTATGTACCAGTGGCGGTCCCAGCCTTAAGTTTTGAGGGGGTCACCGTCGTGTGTTTTATTTTTTATCTCTTAGGGGAGGGGGGATTTATAGCTAGTGCAAGTATCTAATTACAGGTCAATGAACTCCTAACCTAAAATCTAAGCTTTAGCTTTAAGCGACATCTAAATACTTGTCAAGTTTTTAATTGACCCATTTCAGGTATAAATGAATAGAAACTGAAACAATACACATTTTATCAATGGTTTAATATGTAATATTAAATACTATTCATATGAATTACAAGACAAATTCCAACCTCGTCTTTGAGCTCTTAGCAAAACTGTTAATCACGGCATTCACATCCACATCTATGCCTCTATGAATATTTAATAGATCTAGACCCACAAGTCGTTCCTCTCCCAAATTGTATTCGATTTGCGAATATAATTATAGCTCCCCAAAATTATAGAATAATTATTTATCTATGCAAACTTATTTAGTACAAAAAGGCTTATTAAAAACATTAATTATTTATGATTTTTAAGGGGGTCATGACCCCCTTGACCCCCGCCTCTGGGACCGCGCTTGGTATGTACTGTTACTAAGCTATGCTGTACATTTAGTGAGTGTAGGCCTAGGCTACAGCTAATCTTATTTTGTAACTACAGTATTATATTTTTGAAATAGTCGGTCCTTTTGTTTTGTGCTTTTACTTTATAGTTTTTGTGACAATTTATACATTTTACTAAGTTTGTCAAGTACCATTTTTGATCATGTATATGAACGAAACTATTGCTGCTTGGCTGCTTGAAGAAGAAAATGTTAACTAAGGCGAGAAGGGATATATTTCTGATTCTGATTGTGTAAGTGAACATAGTGAGCACAATAGTGATTCCGAACAGTCCGCTATAAGAACCTGATGAGTCTACATGTCCCTTTACCTATTTCGTCCAACTCTTCCCTTAAGGACAAGCAAGCAGATTCCAGAACATTGTGGCAAGTAATATACCTAAGTCAAGTAATACTGTTTTTTATGCTGGCAAAGATGGAACACACATATGTTTTTATGCTGACACATATGCCTCAGAAAACAAAAACCGCTCCTCAAAACATTGTTAGTAAGCTCCCATCAATCCGAAGAGACCATAGGGACAAAACAGAAATAATTGATTGTTGGAAATCTTTTATTTCAGATGATTGTTAGAAAATATAGTACTGTATACAAATCAAGATTTACAAGAAATGCAAACAAACTATTCCTGGGGTGAAAGAGACTGCCTGCTTACTAACAAAGAAGAAATAATGGCTTTCTTTGGATTGTTGTATTTAATAGGTATAAAAAAAGGAAACCAAGTAAATACTGACGAACTGTGGTCTGTAGATGGAACTGCCCCAGATATCTATCGTGCGACAATGTCATAGCGAAGATTTCATACACTAATACAAGGAATTCGTTTTGATGACAGTCCAACTCATGTTCAGAGGAAAAGAATGGATAATCTAGCTCAAATAAGGGAAACTTTTGAACAATTTTGTAAAACACTGCCAAGCTACACACAACGTAGGCGAATTTGCTATGCTTGACGAAATGCTCGAACCCTTTAGAGGTAGGTGCAAATTTCGCCAATACGTTGCTAACAAGCCTGCAAAGTATGGAATTAAAAATCTATACTGTGTATGATTCAAAAACCTATTTTACAGTGAACATGCAAATCTATGCTGGTAAGCAATCAAATGGCCCTTATCAAATTGATAATGATGTTGCCAGCGTTGTCAAACAAGTTTCAGAACCAAGATTGAATGGAGGTAGGAATCTAAACATGGGTAACTATTATACATCGGTGCCTTTGTCTAATGACCTATTCTGTAATTATAGAACTACTGTTGTTGGGACTCTGAAAAAAAATCAGCTATTACCACCAGAAATCACACATGTAAATTAGCGTCCCCGTTGCAGCAGTCTTTTTGCTTATGGTAAAGAGCTAAATAAATGTACTCTTGTTTCTTACATACCAAACAAAAAAAGTAAGAAGAATATAATTTCGCTATCCACCATCCTTAAAGATGACGCAATCGATGAATCACCTGGAGAATCATAGAATATTCGGTAACAAGAGTTAGTAACAAATGGCCCTTACTGTTTTCTGTGGAATCCTAAATCTAGTTACAATAAATGGACAAATTATGTTTAATTTTAATACTTCAAAGAAACTAACCAGAAGATTATTTATCAAAGACCTGGCTTTGTCACTTATCAAACCGTTTGATGAGAAAAGAGCTTCGATTCCAACTTTATCAGTTACCCTGCGTGAAAAGATTCAAAAGTCTGCTAGAGTGGACTCGACACAAACCTACTGTCGTCGAGAAGGAGTAAAAGCTAAGTGTGATTATTGCCCTGCAAAGAAAAACCGATACACTCAAAATCTTTGTTATTCGTGTAAAAAACTATTGTGCAAGGAGCACACTAAGAAACAGACATTTACTTGCCACAACTGCTACATGAGTGAAGAAGAAGACTCAGATTAGTGTGTCAGTATAGCTTAAAGTTAAAAATGTTAAGTTTTGATTTTTTTTATTATGTCATAGAAAAAAAATTTTTATTAGAAAATTGTAAGGTTTCTACGCAGTTGAATGTAAGATAAATTTTGTATGATAAAATTTATGCATACAAATGTTTTTGTATTATTTCAAGCAATTTTGCAAAGTGAGAAAAAATCTCACTACGCAAGTTATCAAGTAACACATAATAAGGGGAGTTATCGCGGGTTAAACAATGGTTGAAACTGATCACTTTTTGTTCTTGAATTAATTAAAACAATTATTGTTGATACCTACATACAAAATATTCATAAATATAACTCTTCTATTAACATAGGCCTACACGAAATTATATAAATATTTAAGAAATTTACACAAAACAATTACAAATTTAAAAAAACTATTGTTTGAGTTCAAGACATTGTTTCAAATGGTACTTGCAACTCCCCTTGACTTTGTTTGTAATCCACATTTTACCAATACCGGTACCGTTGTAAATTCTGAATTTTTCTTTTTTTCATTTATAATTTAAATTTAAACATATATGTAATGAACATCTCCTGCTACAGGGGTTTACTTGTAATTTTTCCAGTATTGGAACCCTGCCGGCAGTGACGTAAAGGGGTGTCCGGGGCTACCACCCGGGAAATACATAAAGGCCATGTTCTTATTGGACGATGTATAGATTTTATTTCTTACTCATTATATTGCATTGCTGCTATAAAATAAACCACAGACTAACTAAAACAAGTGTTAATTGCAAGTTATGATTAGTAATTTGTATTCATTTATTTCTGTTTATATATTTAATCTAGCCAGCACATTGTGTAAATGAAAGCTTTTTTCTGATAAAACATATCCTAAATGTTTCAATTATAAAACATCCACTGGATCATTACTTTAAACTATTTAAATGGTAACGATAGAAAGTTCACAATTTCTAAGAATATATATCATTAAAAATAGAACTGAACGAGGCAGAAACTATGTTTATAAAACTAATGGTAAACCAAATTTGTTTGAAGAGTTTAAAAAATCTTAATTCCAAAGCCTTTGAAATCGAAAAATTAAAAAAAAACAGAAAATAAACTATAAATATTATTCTTCCAAATATTATGTAGTTTTACCAGAATTGTATTGTTGTCGCTCCGGGGATTGAATGAAGTTAATTTGTACCGCGGCTAGAATTTATTCGGTGACAACAAGTATTACAAAAATAAAATAAAAGTTTGGTTACTGTCTCGGCCCTGATAAGGACCGTATGTGGGACAGAATGTGCCTGAAGGGCGTTTTACTTTACTGTTGAAACTTGGACCTGAAAAGGACCATTTAGTGCCAGATAGGCCAACGTTCGTATGAATTATTATTTACTCTTAGGCCCTGATAAGGGCCGCTGAGCGATTGAAAGTTTGGCCAGAAGGGCGGAGTTTTTCAGGTGAAGCCTGCTAGGTATTCGAAGCGCTGCGTCGTTTCGTTGCGTTGTTCGTAGCGTTGTGAAGTTAAGAACGCAGTAGCCCTGAATAGCGCCGAGAAGCACTACCCGTTCACCAAGACGACTGCAATGTCTTGGATCGGTGAGACTACCTTGTTCGCAGCGGCCCTGAGAAGGACCGTGTAAAGCTTGAAGAGCGTAGATTTGTATCGGGTGTCACGTAGCCGGAGCTACGGCGGAGGTTCTAGCCGGACTAGCCTCTTTTCCGCGAACGGGTCTTCTTAGTGTCTGCTGTCCGGTTGCGCTGATGTTGTAGCGATGGTATGAATTAAAGAACCAGTAATTTGAATTTGAACATAAACGTTTATTGAATTGTACTTTGGCCCTGTAGCAAGTCGGCAGTACTTCCTCCTCAGTTCGCTCGAAATCTTTGGCGTAAAACTCTCTCTATATATGCCTCGGCTGAGGACTTGGCACTTGGTGCGGGAGACTTCCCGGCTTCCTTCCTCACTGGCAGTCTAGGCTGGCTCAATGGTAGTTCACTTGTTGCTTGGAAGGTTGAAGTTGGCTTGGCTGGTGTTCGATTGATGGTTGAAGTGAAGGTGTTGTCTTGGTCTCGGAGAGATCGAAGAAGATACTTTGAAGATGTTGGTTCCTTGGTCCCGGTGAGATCGAAGGTAGAACTTGTTGTTGGCCTGGTGGTGAACGAAGATTCGATTGAAGGTGTTGGTTCCTTGGTCCCGGTGAGATCGAAGGTGATGTTGAACCTTGGTTTTGGCGAGAGAGCAAGCTCTCGAGTTATTATTGACTGCTTCCGTTTAGGACGATTGCAGTAGTATGTGATATTGGTGGCTTTATTGTTGTATTTGACTGAATTAAGTGTATGTTTGGGGACGAGCTTGGATTTTTTTGCGTTTAGAATGACTCAGAAAATTCAGTCAATTTATGGTGGGTCGTGCACAAGGCGCAGTGGTCTGTTCCTGCGTTCTTGAGGTGGAGCGGGATCTGTCACGATTTCGGACAGGTGCGTGTGTTTCGAGCATTCTGCTCGATCGGCTAACTTTTGTGTTAGCTTGATGATGAAGTCATGGATAGTCTCGGATTTCAGACCTTGGGTAATGGTTGTATTTCGAACGAACCAAGGTTGAACTCGAATCGGGCCGTATATATATTGTTCTCCAGCGAAAAGTAACATCTAAGTGCGAAAAGTAACACTTAGGGGAAACGTAGTCGACGAATTACAGAACGGCAAAGTTGCCGAGTTCCGAACCAGTGTAGTAGTTTGGAAGCCTTGGCGAGTTCTTAAGTTTGCGGTTGCAAGTTCTTAAGTTCGCGTGGGGACTTAGAATATTTTCGACAGAAGCTACGCGGGAGATGGTAACTTTCCCGGGCGCAGTGCGATGAACGCCGAGAAAGTTTGAAGTCGTTGTTTCGGCCGTTTGTGCGATGATATATTTAGTTTTTGTTCGGCAAACGTTTCTACGTTTGCCACTAAATATATTACGTGACCGGGGAACTGAATTTACTGGGGATTATTGAGATATAACGATCGATGTTTCGCGGGAGATCACCGAACAACTTTCCCGTAAGACAAGGTCTTGTCGGCGGGGAGAAGTTTTACGGTAGAAGTAAAGAAGCCGTTCGCAGTGAGGTCGTAGTGTCCTTGGCGGGAGAGCGTGTTCGCTTCCCAGACAGCTGCAGTGGTCGGAACGGTCCTTTGAGAAGTTTGTGGGGAAACAAAGCTAGTTGACTTTCTCGGAAGACGAGGTCTCGACTCCCGAGGAAAGTAGACGTAGATTCTGAAGCTTGCCGGGAGATATACGACGTGTCCTTGGCGGCCGAACGTGCCAGATGTTGTATCGTCCCGGGGACTTGTGGAGTGAAGCTCCGGGGAAATTTAGGCGAGTTTTCCCGTAAAAGGCATTTACGGGAAAATCGCAAGACGCTGACTGATGTGGACCCTTATGAGGGCCCGAAAGTTTGTTGATGAATTTTGGCTTGTTGTCGCATTGAAGTTGTTGGCCCTTTTGAGGGCCAAGAATTTTGTTGTGGAATTCCGTTTAGTGCTTCGACGTGTTGTCGGCCCTTTCGAGGGCCGAGAAGTTATTTCGGAAATTCCACCGGGTGTTTCGCTTTGGTTTTGGCCCTTTGCGGACCAAACATGATGGTAATTGTTACTTTCGCCGGAGTATATATACGTTGCCGGGGAAATCTCACGAAGCTGAATATTATTGATAAATATTGTAGCTACGCTACAACAGTATTATACCAAGTAAGGATCACTGATATAGGAGGGTGGCAATAGCTAAGTTGCTAAGGCGGCGACGACCTACGCAAAGATT
>JAGFPH010022164.1:0-11489 GCA_018207615.1 Philaenus spumarius | reverse complement strand
TGGGGTTTGGGGGGGATAAAAGTTATTAAAAAACGATTTCTTCAAAACTACAGAACGGATTGGAATGAAATTAGGTATGTAGCTTTCTCTAGGGCCATAGGTGCTCACTAAGAAAGGGTTTGAAAAAATTAGAAATTTTAGGGGGGTTTGGGGGGATCAAAATTATTGTAAAACGACTTCTTCAAAACTACCGAACGGATTGAGATTAAATTTGATATGTAGCTTCAACTAGGGCCATAAGTGTTCACTAAACAAGGGTTTTAAAAATTTTGAAATTTTAGTGGGGGTTTTGGGGGGATCAAAATTATTAAAGAACGATTTCTTCGAAACTACCGAACGGATTTTAATGCAATTTGGTATATAGCTTCCTCTAGGGCCATAGGTGCTTACTAAGAAAGGGTTTGAAAAAATTGGAAATTTAAGGGTGGTTTGGGGGGTAAAAATGTCTAAATCACGATTTCTCCAAAATTACCGAACAGATTGGAATGAAATTTGGTATGTAGCTTCCTCTAGGGCCATAGGTGCTTACTAAGAAAGGGTATGAAAAATGTCGAAATTTTAGGGTTTGGGGGGTCAAATTTACTAAAATCATAATTTCATATCTTTTATTAGTATGACAATAGTGCTTTTATTATTTAAGATCTATATGTATATAAGCCAAATACCACTTACTGACTGAACACTTAAAAATAATACAATTACGTTAAAAGGCTGAAAATACCACCACGGGCAACGCCGTACGGGTCAGCTAGTGTTATTATATATTTAAACAGAGCTACAAATATTATCTTTTAATTGATTTTTATTTCCTACTAGTGGACCCAGCAATGCTTCGCCATTGCTTGATTTAATTTAAATGGTGGTAAACTTATTCCATTTCATTACATTGACTTAATTAATCGAATTGCAAAATGGTTTTTATGCCATTTGAGAATATATTGTAAAAAACTTGATTCTAAATTGGTTAAAAATAAACGGGTTTTGGTTCATTGTAAGCCTGACCTAAAATTGTATTCAGTGTTTGATCCAACTCAGCTGGTTTATATATATATTATGCAACAACCAATGTTTGAATTGAATTAAAATGTAGTAGGCATTCTTAGTTTGTTTTTGCTTTGATTTTAGTTTGTCAACGTAACCTAAAAAAGCTAATACTGTTCCAATTTGCTAAGTAATGTTGCTATGGTAATGAATGTAAACAAACATGACGTCTTGCTAAGCTTTTTATACGAACAGCTGATTTTGTGCACTATGCTTTTGAGTCCATACAAAAGAGGCTGTTTAGTTTTTTCCAAAATTGAAACATTTTCGGGAAACTTTTCAAATTTTTCTTTAAATAAAAACCTAGTTCGGACTATTACGAACATTTTAAAACAAAAAATATCCAAATTGGTCCAGCCGTTCTCAAGTGATGCGCTTACAAAGAAACAGCAATTCATTTTTATTATATAGATTTATAAATCAGATTATTTAGAAGTTATTAATATTTTAGAGAAGAAATTAATAATTGAATATTATATGCTATACGAAGATGTACGAATGTTTCCGAAGTTAAATAAATAGTTATATTTTCTTTAAATTTGTGTAAAGGAAAATATTGATGTTAAAAGTTTGTATTTATATACAGTTTATAACCTCATAGCAAATCTTATAACGTATTATAGTATACATTAGTGCTATTAATAATATTTAAAAAATCAACTTCACAAGAAATTATAATGATTGAAGTTGTAAACATAACCCCAAAGTATAATTTTGCTGGGTTTTGTTTAAGTATTACAGATGATGGATGCAATCAGCTGTTATATATGTTACTCGCGTACAGTATGAAATATATGTGAAGAAGCGGTTGGCTGTATGCGCATGCGCTAACAGCGTGGAGGTCAGCGAGCGAGTCAGTCGGTGAGAGAGGATAGTAGCGTTATCTAGTGCACTGCCTTTTCTAAAAACATTGTAGTGTTTTATTATTTCTGGACTATAGACAATTTAATGAAATTGTTATACATATTGAATAAATTATTTATAAATTTTGCACATAACTTTTAAAAACATGGCCGTAAAAAACAGACTGGGTAGTAGTGTATTCATCAGTCAAATCCCCCCGCCACACATAACATACCTCCTCCCTTCCACACTCAGATCCCTACATGCGCTTCTTCACATAATATATTTCCATCTGTACGTACGGACGTACACTCGATTTTATAGGAGTTAATAAATTTCTGTGGGAAGGTATCACGAGGAATTAATTTGCGTTTGTTTTCCGTGTATAAAGAATTCATTTCAGTCACGTGTTTTTATTCAGTTACGTTGCATTTTTAACTAAACGTTCGCGGCTAACCACTAAGTGTACCTCATTTCAATTTGGTGAGATCAGTAAGTGTGAAAACTATTAATATTCATTATTTTGCAAGCTTTTCGCGTTTTATTTTACTGTATCACATTTTCTCCTATCAACTAAATGCATGCTTATAAATCTTTTACAGTTAATAGCAGAGATCATGAAGTTGATCGCGTACCACAACTATCAATCATAACAGCTACAGCCCTATGGCTTCAAGCAATGATTTCGCTGAGACTATATTACACGCTACTTTATAATTATCCCTGCGGTTTCCAGTTATGTATCTGATCTATGGGAAAATGTTTACGTCAATGCGTAAAGGGGGAGTAAATTATGAAGGCTTTGAAACGATAATTGTTTTCAAATTTAAAAACTACTTTCTGTAAGACGTATATAATTTTTCTTTTATAGTTTCAATGTTCTGTCATCATTTTCAGTTTCTTTAACTTTTGTTGTCAAAGCTAAAATTGGAGCGTTTGTCTTACACCGAACTTGTGATAATTGAACTAATAATTTCACAACCTAGAAGAGCCAAAGCCCAGATATTCTATATTTCACAGATATCCAACTGAACCAACAAAAGTATACCTCCTTTTAGTATAAGCCAACCATTCAGTATTGCCAAACTGAAGTAGACCATAAATTTCCCTCTTGCTATACTGTTCAAATTGGAAATAGTTGCTGTGCGTTTTAACACGTTCACTGCTACGCAAATTTCGTATTTACGATGCTGGAAGCTGATCTTTTATGTTTTATATTTATAGCCTAAAGGAGTAGAAATTACTTATTTTTTTTAAATTTTTTAACCTTTCTACTAATCACTCTTATATTTTAAAGCGGACGCACATGTGCGTCCATAACACATAGGTTTAAAATTGGCGTGCTAAGCACGCAATGCTCTGTGTATTGAAAATCCTCCCAATAGGGGGTTGGCGTGCGAAGCACGCAATGCATTGTGTATTGAAAATACTTCAAACACGGGATTTGGCGTGCGAAGCACGCATTGCATTGTGTATTGAAAATTCTCCCAATACGGAGGTTGGCGTGCGAAGCACGCAATGCATTGCGTATAAAGAATACTCTTAACATGGGGGTTTGCGTGCGACGCACGCAATGCACTGTACGTCGGTCCCTTCTCATGGTGTCCAGTGTCAAGCTCACATGTGCGTCCTTAGCAGTGGACATGTTAACATGAATATATTTTACTGCTGGGGGACTGGAGAAAATTTCGTAGCAAATTGGGTCAATGCAACGGTCTAATATATGGCAAATGGCAGGTTATTGTCTTCTATACTAAAAAAATATAGGAGATTTTCTACTATACTGAAATATATTCACACTGTCTGCTATACTGAAAAAATGACGGTTTACTATTCTGAAAAATATAGTACATTGTCTACTAAACTGAAAAAATATAGGTAAATACTATCATTGTATTTGGATAACCTAGTAGAACTCCGATCCAATGCAATATTTCGTTCCACTGGAAATTGGACAATAGTGGCGCTATCTATTGGGGAAACGACGGAAGCTTTTTGAAACACCAATGCTACCAATGATTTCTCCCTAGCGCTACCTCGCAGCGGGATCATGCACTATTTTCGCGACAACCTTTTTTGCGGCACACAGCCCCTGTATGCATGCATGATCTATTTTATTATTCATGATCTATGATACTATTCAGTAAACGCAAAAGGTTACATAGTATTTTCTTTAGGAATAACGTTATTCTTGGAGCCTATATGCCAGACCTGTTGCATCAACCTGACTGAGAAGGATGTATTGGTCCAGATAATAGCCTACGCCTAATTATTATTCTTTGTACATTGAGACAGGTTTATTTGCCGTTTTTGTTTACTCCCTTGAGTTGCATTTACGGTATTACCAGAGCTGCTATAATTTAACTGTCGTCAGATATCCTACGTATTGATGAAGGAAATTGTAAAAACAAATTGTTTAAGGGTTGGGAACACTTATGTTCAACCTTTAAATTTCAAGTTTTGCACTGGATGCGTTTTAAATGGACAACATTCTAAACGCAATAAAAGAAAAACTGATGGGAAAGATTATAGAGTTGAGGTTTACAAGCAATACACGGTCACTATATACAGAATTAGACATGAATAATGCTTACTTTTACAGAAGTGAGAAATTTGATTTGATTAAGTAGTTATTTAAAGCAAAGACTGAGGTAATTTATCGAAATAAAATATGTTACAAAAAGTCAGAAGTTCTGTCCTCTTTGTGACAGGGGAGAAAAAGAGAATGTCTGTCCAATATTGAGTGAGATAAGTTCGAGTTATAATTAATTAATTAATTAATTAATTAATTATAATTAATTATGAAAATGCCGAGATTGAGCGGAGATCAAGTACAAAACTATTTAACCCTAGAAACGGCGGTTTTAACGAAAATGGATTTTATAGCATGTGCAAGGACCTTTTCAAAAATTCGCCAAAAATAGTAAATAAACCCGAATCCAAAAGTGTTCCATAACTTTTTTGTAGAGAAAGGTCAAACAAATGTATACATGCCAGTAAACAAATGATTGATGTAATATTTACAAAGTTATTAGGTCAAGTAACAAAAAATGTTCAGTTATGAAAAGTAAAAGTTCAACTTTAGGTCTTCATAAAAAGTAGTAAACTTTTTTTGCAATTTTTTTCCATATATGTTAAACATTTTTCATAATTTAGTTCTAATAGAACTGTATAAAAACCTTTATCAATTTCAAATTTCTTATTTCGAAAACGCCAGTTTTTATATTTCTACTGCTATCAAAAGTATGCCAACTTTGAAACGTAATTTACTAATATATGCTTTGCCCAAAAATGAAATATTATAAAAAAGTGTAGAGAATAATTCAAAGAATTGAACTGTATACTTGTAAATTATCTTTTCATAAAAGTGTTTGACTTAGAATTATTTGAATAACAAAAGTGATAACAAATATAGAAACATCCCGTCCAGACGAGCAATACAAACCAAGCGCGCGACAAACTGCCATGTCTACCCATGTTATAAAAGTAAGTTAGGTTTGAAATTTAAACGTCGGATGAGAACGTAATAAAAGTCACTTTCCCACGGCCCTACACAACAAACTGTTCAAACAAAACACATTTGGTTTACAGGAAATGTTAGCTTGAAGCATTATCTTTACAAAGATACCAAAATATGCCTAAAAATAGATTGTGGTCACACAGATAACACGTGTAATATGTAAGGCTGTTTATTGGTTGGAAAACTGACCAATTGCAAGGGTCTACAAAACGCCCCACAACTTTAGAACTACTGTCCGATTTTTGATTGGATATCAGTTTTACTTAGAGGATATTGTGACGAATAGAACGATATATAGGTTTAACTTAGAAAAAGTACTGGGCGTGCTGTAGAGGGAGAAGAAAGATGAGTTATTTCGTTTCGTGTTTTAGAAAACTAATAAAGTGCAACGATGATTACGTATGTAAATATACGTTTAAGAAAGGAATTGTAAGTACAAAAATTAAAGTTTAAAACATTAACTTTCCAATGGTTTTGATTTATTGCGATTGGATGATTTTTAGTGGGTCAAATATTTAATAAAATCACTCGTTACAAATGTGATAAAGTGACGGTACATTATTTACCATCTGCCGTTTCTAGGGTTAAACGGATTGAACTGGACCACACTTAGTTTTGTAAACTATCTTGAACTTACAGATATGAAAGGGTTAAGCAATTTAATCATTAGTGCTTTAGCTCTGCTTTATTGTTGTTATTAATTTTAATTTCTTTTTTCCTTTATTGCGGTTGTATTAAATTACTTTTTTTTAAGCAAGGAAATAATTGTAGTTTTAACGAACATTGTATTTTGTAAGGAAAATTATTTAATTTTGTAATTACTGTTTTAACCGTGTAAGTCATCAATGTTTTCTTTACTAGGGGAAACCTCTGCGTGCTCCTCACGCCAACCCAGTTTAAACATTCTATACACATAATCATGTTATGTTTTCTTTATAATAAATGTGTAGGATTAATAATAACTCCATAGTTAAGTTGGTACATAATATTAAATGTTCAAATAAAATTTGTCTTATATTTTATAACAGCAGTTATAATAAAGGTTAAAACCAGCAAGGCTCAGGTCTGCACTTTAATAAAAACCTAACCTAAAAGTGAGAAATACAAACAATTGCTTCAAAGTTTGAAAACTGCTGTTAATGGAAATATTGGAGCAAACAGCTGTTTTATCTGTTATTTTATTCAATTGGTTGCTATGGTAATAAATATAAATACATGTTCTTCAGTCTAGGCCAAACCTAAGATTTTGTACGACCAAAATTACAAATTTTGAATGACAAAACGTTTTTATCAAAATGAATGGTATCTTATGTTACTAAGGGATAGTGTTGCTTTTTATTAGTACAAATATTTGTTCATTCGGTTCAGTAGTTCTAGAGATTACCTCGTACATACAAACAAATAAACAAACTAATTTTACCTATTTATAATATTAGTATAGATAAGATGTTATTGTTTTCTAGAATCAACTCCTCCGACTGTCACCTGACTAGGAGTAACGTCGGCTATTTTTCAAGTACAAAATTAAATAAAGACATATTAATGTTATTATTATTATATTGCTGGCCCAGATGACCAAGTCTGCCAGATGCAACAGTAGATGACTCACCAGAAACACAGGGACGGAAAACGCATTCGTGATTCAAAGTTCAGAAGTGAAGTGGTCAACCTGTATTGATTTATTTGTCTCGAAGTCCTACGCCAGTTAGACTACGGAAGACTATTTAAATGTTCAGTGCACATAAACTTAAGTCAGTAGCTATCCTCTCACCTACGCAAACTATATTGAAGGTTCCAGCTGTAGAAAACCGGACGACCCCCAATAACGAGTGTGCAAACCAGCTTCCTTAGCATTCTTTAGCGTTTCAGTGTAATATCTGGTATATTATAGGCCTACAATTCGCATGCGTTCTACGATAATAAATAGTTCTTTCGTGCCTTTTAAGGTTGTTGACTACGTGCAGTCTCTTGGCTATATGTAGGTTTGTATTCTATACGCAGAGTTAAACTAATGTTAACTTGTAATTACATAAACAAAAAGTGTTTGAATAACCCTCTTAAGAAAGTGCAATAATATTTCATATATTTCTTTACGAAATAAAATATTTTAACGATAAAGAACAATTTCTTTACGAAGTAAAATATTTTAATGTAAAGAACAAGTAGTTGTTTAATGAATTTAAGGGTTTTAAAATTCCAGCCACTCAAGTCTGGAAAATTAATTAAGACGGGAGGAGCTCAACCAGGTACGAAATATAGGTATATAATTGAATAAAATATATTTATTTGTAGTTATTATTGTTAAATTACATAATTTTCAACTTATTTTAACCCATTTCATATAAAAATAATACGTGAATCACTTTGTAACATCCTGTCGCTATCAGCGATCGGCCAGATTTAGTGTGAGCCCAGCACTATGCTATCTTCCCGACGGCTACTTTAGTTCTATCCAATGAGTAGTATAATATTTAGTTATAATGTAACATAATATACAATCTACTAACATAATTATGTTGATGTTTGATTATTGAAATGTTTCAATAGTTGCTATTGTATTATCTAATAACGTCTTACAAAAAATAAATCATATTACTTCAATAATCTGATATTATTTAGAATAAAACAGCGAGTATATTTACGGTATAGGCCTACAGTTGTTTCATTTAAATAAAACTATTAATTACGATTGTTTGTCTAAATTATTAAAAGTAATACGAATACACACTCTACATGCGTTGCAAGAACATACACCTATTATTTACACTTAGTTTAGATACAGGAACAATAGTTTTACTAAAAAACACGGACGTGACATTTTCCTATGCTGGTTCGGAGTAGGTGTGAGCTCTGAACCGGGCGTTGTGTGAGATTGTTTGTGTTTTTAATGTGTGAAGTCTGTATTCATGACGAGAGCAAAGCCTGATGATGTCTCTGTGTACATGAAACGGCCGTAACTAATATCATTCAAATTGGATTATTTAAACAGACCTAAAAGGGAAAAACAGTATATATATAAAATAAATGATCGCTGTATGATGTTATTACAATAAACGGTACCAGGAACTGGCACATACTTTCTCACAAACATATTTAAATTATTAAACAGATTCACGGTGACTTGTAGGGTGGGGTAGGAGAGGTGATTTTGTATTAAAGTTGTTTTCCCATACAAATCCATAAAATAACGCAAAAACCAACTTTTCTCAAAAACGGCTCGTACGATTTTGATTAAAATGTTACAGTTTATAGTACTTTAGGTCCCTAATAAACTATAAAATTTTAATAAAAATCGTTACAGCCGTTTTTGAGAAAAGTTGATTTTTCCGTTATTTTAAGGGTTTTTATGGGAAAATTACCCTTAAAAATTAAAAATTCACAAAAATGAAAAAAATGCCTGGAGATACCGTGGATTAGTACCTCCATACCAAATTTCATCAAAATCGGACGACTGGTTTAGGCTCTAGGTCTGATAACATCCACACAGACACACAGACACACACACAGACATCACTCCGAAAACCACTTTTTTAGGTTCAGGGGGACCCAAAAAGGATATTTCCACCAAAAACTCAAACTCGAAAATTTTGACGAAAACAATACTTTCTCCATTTTTATACCATGGTATAGGGGGAGAAAGTAAAAAACATTCAAAGTTTTGTCTAAAATATTTTTTTCGTTCCTTTAATTACAATAGGGGAAACAAACAAAACAAAACAAGATTTAAATAACAAAAGAAAAATATAACTCACTTTAACAACAGAACTAGCAAAATAAATTGAAATATGACACTATAATAAATTACTTAATTAATTATTACTTTAATTACTTAATTAAGTTTAAGTACACACAAAAAAAAACAAAAGCAATATTACTTCTAAATCCTAAAAAAGGAAAACTTCTAAATCCTTTTATTATTATGACAATAGTGCTTTTATTATTTAAGATCTATAATACCACTCACTGACTGAACAACTAAAAAGAATACAATTACGTTAAAAAGACTGAAAATACCAACCACCAGGGGCAACGCCGTACGGGTCAGCTAGTATATATATAAAATAAATGATGGCTGTATGATGTTATTACAGAAAACATTCAAAGTTTTGACTTAAGTTTTTTTATTTTTCATTCCTTTAATTACAATATGAAAAACAAACAAAACAAAACAAGATTTAAATAACAAAAGAAATATATAACTCACTTTAACAACAGAACTAGCAAAATAAATTGAATTATATGACACTATAATAAATTACTTAAGTTATTTACTTAAGGAATTAACTTAAGTTAATTACTTTAATTACTTACTTAAGTTAAAGTACACAAAAAAAAAAACAAAAACAATATTTCTTCTAAATCCTAAAAAAGGAAAACATAATATAAAAAAGAACAAAAAATGTAAGAAGAAAAAAGTAATTAAATAATGCAGCCTCCATCTTTATTTTAATATTTATTTTCTTAAAATTTGGTTACGGTTGTATGTATGATTGCAATTTGGTAGTTATTGTTGTAGATAACATAATTTTGTATTGTCCTTCTGTGTGAGGCTCATTGTTACGGGGATTCTACTATAAACTTGTTCTAGATGGCGGCCGATTGGGTAGTGCTTTAAACACTAAGTTTCACACCCCCTAAATCAAAATACATATTCTTAATGTAAATACTTTTTACTTTGCACTGTTTTCTACCTAAAATGGTATATGAGGAAACAAGGTCCATCCAATATTTACTTATTGGAAACTCGGCAATATTTACTTATTAAGACGTTAATTATTATTTAGTGTTCACAATTAAACACGTTACAGCCTAGTAACTGAAATATCAACGTGAAGTATTCTGTTTTAAAAAGCCACACCCTTGAACTCGTTTACTTTCAAACTCAGTCACAATCCCAGCTTTTCAGGGTTAATTAAATATCAAACTACGATAAGAAATTATCCACATGTTAGCATTAAGCGCGTGACGGTTCGATATCTGAACACTATAATCGACTTTTACGCAACTTCGATATGTTATTCGATCTTAGTACGTGTTACATTAAATTGATAAAAAGATAAAAAAACAACTAATTATATAGTACAAATCGTGTTATCTGATAATATAGTTTCAAACAAAGCTTTGAGTTGTAGAAAAGAATTAGACTTGGCAATGATAAAGGTCCAATGTAATCTGAACTTTATTCTAGCTTAAAAATAAACAGGAATTTAAGTTCTCGTATGTTATTAGTGATTATTTTTTAATTTATTGTTATCTATAATCTATACTACCTATTCTAATATTATAAAGAGGTAAAGTTTGTTTGTTTGTATGTAGGGGTTCTGGAACTACTGAATCGATTGAAAAAATAGTTTTAATAATAATAAAAGGTACCAGATAACTGCCACATACTTTCTCCCAGTTGAAACTTTATACCTTTCCAAGAGTAGTATAGGAGGTGGTTATTTAGAATTGCAAAAGTAGGAAAATGTTACCATGGAAAATATTAGATGCATGTAACACATATCCATATTATATTATTATTATTATTGAAACTATTCGATCGATTTCGAACAAATTTACACCAAACATGTCAATTATGCCTGTTTAGATGCACGAAAAAGTGTTTTGAAAATTTTTGAAAAACAACCCCCTTTTTGGCCAAAACCCCCCAAAAATCAGTTATTATTATTATTACCTAAACGAGAATTTTTAGAAAGATGCGGTTTTTTGCATATGTTAGGGTACATTAAGAGTTACGAATAAGCCAAATTTTATCAAAACTGTTAGAGCCGTTTTTGAGAAATTTAGATTTTTCTCGTTTTTTTAACATTTTTGGGGGGTAAAACCCTTTAAAAATATAAATTTGAAAAAATGAAAAAAACGCCTGGAGATATTACAGGAGTACACATACATACCAAATTTCATCAAAATCGGACTTTTGGTATAGTCTCCAACTCTGTACACATCCTTACAGACAAACGGACAGACATCCCCAAAAAAACACTCTTTTCGGCTCAGGGAGCATCAAAACAAATAATTCCACTAAAAATATTTTTGGGTTCAGGGAGCACCAACACAGATAATTCCACTAAATATTTTTTGG
>JAGFPH010022162.1:0-12795 GCA_018207615.1 Philaenus spumarius | reverse complement strand
ACATTTTACAGTACAGCTGTATTTGATTTTTAATTTCTTCCAGCTGTAAACGGTTTTAGATCTGTGTTTATAATCATCTGTAGCACAACTTTTGTAAACCAAGAGTCACGTAAAACATGGCTAGACTGAATTTAAAATATATGGTTAATTTTTTGATTTATTAAATGTAGTTTTGTAGTAATTGAACACAAATAAAACAGACAGTTTATGGCCTAACAAAAATATAAAGTGTCTCTTAACATTTTCGTAAAAGTTATAAATGAGAGTGAACTTATTTTTCCATTTGTTTTTTTATTTGGACTTAAAAAAAAACAGTGCTGCATTAGGTAAGTATGTATATAAATTTTGTATGTATCAATATAATATTAAGATATGGTAAAAATTTCATGTACATTGAATAAGTAGTTAATTAGTTATCACAGTTTGAATATAAGTAACAAATTTGGCCATTTAAGAGGTCCCTTGGTGTCAATTATGAATACCAGGGAAAGGGTTAAACAATAAAAAAATTTAATTAACATTTTCTTACATAAAGTTTGTTTAACCAACTCAAAAAAATATCCTTTTACATATAATAAAAAAAAAAAAAAAAAAAAAAACATCCACAACATTTTATTTCAACAGGAAATCTTGTTAATCTAAAGTTTAATTATTTTACATGTATTTTTTTTTAAATTTAAATTCTTTACTTATGCTAGCTAACCATGGAGAAGACACATTAAAAACATTAAGTGAGGGAGTCTACACTGTTCTTTAGACCTGATCATAAAAAACATCAAAACTCAATGAAAACATTTATTATTTTTGTACAAAAAATTAGTATTTAATAAACTAGTATTAGTAAATTAGTAGTAGAAATGTATAGTACATTATGCTAATTTAAGAACACAATGAAGCCTACTTTACTAACTCTGGAGGGGCCGTGCACGGTCTTTTCGACCGGGTTTCAATAATAATCTAAATAAGTTTTAAGGTAGTTGAAAATATCCTTCCTCACCATATACCTTGGCATATACCTTTGGCCTCATTCACTATATTATATTCCTCTGCAAAACAGTAAATTTAATGACACACTTAGTTGAAATGAGTAACATGAGGAGTCGTGCTAGAACGTCCAAGAATTATATCCAAAAGAATTAAGAACCACAAGCAAACTGTGAAAGAGAGGAGATAACACAAGCTAGGAATATGTAGTGGAAGAGGCCACTGGAAGGTATGTAAGAGGAAGAAGGTTAGTTTTAACTACGCTAAGACTTATACACATTTTTATTGAAATCCAGTTGAAAAGACCAGGGGCACCCCTTCGAGGGTTAAACTAAAGAAGACGTTGAGAAGGTCGATAGTCATTAACTAGGCTCAAACCTACACAACCTATATTGGAGGTTCCAACCGAAGCAGACTGGACTAGCTCCTTCATCATCTCAGCCACTGTGCTTCCTAGCTAGATAATATTTGCCTACTACTGAATAATATTGATTATGTAGCTATCCGTAGGCTACAACACATAACTGAAAAGGAAAGAGTTGTTTATTTGATTGAAAAATTTCACAGTTTTTGCATTTTTTGCACTTTAGATTATTTCTATAAAATAAAACCAAATATTAAAGGCCTAAACAAGTTTATAGTAAACTTATAATGTGCAAGAAATATGTGTATCAAATAAAATAATGTAATTAAGACATTCTATCCTTTATTTATATATCCGCCAACCTTTACAAAATTTTAAAATTATAAGGGATACGTCCATCATTTATCCTAAAGAAAGTAAAAGTGAGATGGATGTATTCGTCAATAGCCCGGTGAAGGTCAGGTGAATAATGCTTTTCTATAATCAGCCTTACAGATCATGTACCTTTTACTAACCAGTTTAAACAAAGGTATGATTGTTATTAAACACAAACTATTTTATAAAGAAATCTTAATGTATCTGAATTCTACAACTTACGGAAGAGTCGTCAGGAGACAAAGTGAACGGAGCAGGTGTTGTAGAAGTCGGTCGTCTTGTGATTATCTGTTGGGGAATGTGGTCGAAATACGAAGCAAACTGTAACAAGTAAATAAACAAAAATCATCTTCAGCTGAGCAAATTGTTTTAAAACTGAAATCAAAAATATATCATTACACATAAAGCTGTGTTCATTTCAATTAAATATTCCTTTTCAGACAAATATAACATTTGTATTAATAATACAAATAATTTGTATTAATGTGTATTTTTATTTATTTTATATAACAAAATAAATTTGTGTGCATGTACTAAATCACTTTTTACACACATAATTCACAAGACGATATTAAATATATGAAATACAACCACAATAATAAAGCATCTACAGTTAGTTACAGTAAGACCTCGATAATCCGGCAGACCCGATAGTTCGGCATCCAACATCTTGAAAATTTGCACTCATTAAAAATGGCAGTTTTTGTTATTATTGAGTGATTTAAGCCCGGTCTACACTGTCTGTTGGCTCCGTATCCGTTAAAAACAATGTGTAAAAATCTACTGCTCAATAAACTTGTCCAAAACAAACATTTCAATAAAAATTTCTCTTAAAAATCGAAGCGATTAAAAACAATGTGCTCTTATCGTCCTTTAAAAACGTTAAAGGGACCGTTTAACACTTTCATTGCTGACAGTATTTTTAACTTCCCGCTACCAATAAAGGGAAGTTATTGATTTCGGTCCGATTTTCGAAAGTCGAGTTTTCATTAAATCTCCACGTTTTGAGGTCCCAGGAAGCCATTCTGACTATTCCCGCCGAGGTGTCCGACCGACCGTGTGTGTGTGTGTGTGTGTGTGTAGGAGCCTAGCAATATTTGTGGCAGCAATTGGCAATGAGAATCCCGTGCTATGGCGCCGGTTCCAATTGTGGCAGCATTTCGATGGGTGCCACAATTTAATCACCATATTGCTGCTACTAAAAGTCTAACTGATCATTTTAAATACATTTGAAAAACGTCGCCAAAATCATTGTAAGACATTCGTGGTCGAAGGAGGGTATTATCTGGAACTCGTACAATGTTTTTGGTGACGCGTTGACAGAGCGCTCTGCCGGCCGTCACAAGAGTTAAACTTTATGTTGGCAGTGTTGCCAGGTTTCTCTTGCGCATAAATATTCCTTCATCATTTTTGGTTTAATTGCAATCCAATAAGGTAGAGGCGGTTCTCATGTGTTCGCGTTTAAGAACGTAAGAGCCGAATACATTTTTATATTATTTACCCACTTCAGTTATTAATTGTTTCTTAGTTATTCAGTATTAGACTGACTTATATTTCAATTACTCATATTATAACAAAGCCTACAGATGATGGTCTCTAAAATTATTGTGTCTTTAGTGAAGATTACTTGAAATTTTATTTTTTGCCTAGATTTTATGTAGCTCTTAGTACTAGAATTTACAAAATAACCTAGGCCTATTTCTACTAAGATTTATGAATCCATACTTGCTATATGCATGTCATATGGATGGATAAATAGTTTTCTGGTTTCAACGGTATAAGTTTACTATTTGACTCTAGCCTAATATTTTTGCAAACAACAACGTTCTTTTACATTCTACTGTTAAATGTTCAATACAGGTACACATACTGGGACTAAATACTATAGGTTAGAACCTTTTAGGTTTTTTTTATTATTCTTGTATTCCTGTTGCCGTAGGTTAGCCTAGGGTCGAATAGTACTTAAACTTGCGCCATGTCAGCGAATATTAAGATTATCTACGAGGAATAATTATAGTTTATTAGTATAAGTTTGCCACTAAAAGATATATGTAATTTCAATAGACCAGAATAAGTAGCATATTAAGGATATTTAAAAGTTTAAGCAACTAACTGTAAAATAGTTTATGGTTCAAGTCAAACCTGCACATAATCAACTTAAGTTAATAGGCCTATCTAAGACCTTATGTTTTGAATGAATAGAATCTCAAAGAATTTACATTAAGTAGAAGAGTAAGTTTATAAACTGAAATTAGTTACATATTAATATAAAAAATAATAATTGTAGGCCTAGAGTTTATAATAGGCATTCCATATACATCTCTACCTCCATGAAAAGCATTGACTCAATTCCCCTCATAAAAATGAATAAATAGTCAAATTTACAAAATTCTGATGCTGTTTGTTCGTTTTCAGTAGCCTATTAGGCCTACATTTAAATTAAAGTTCAACTTATTAGGCCTATACCATTAACAAGTCCACAAAACACTCTGACTGACCCCTCAAATTTTGTTGGTAAAAAGTACCTGCAATTTTGATTTTGGCCTTGTTTTCTGCTGAATTTTTATTAAAATTGCCAAATTATTTATTTTTATAAGTTTTAGATACCCATTCTTGGTAGACATTCTATGTGGACAAGTTTCATGGCTATTTGAAAAAAAATTCCAAAAATGATTTTGAAATATGAAGTTTTTTTAGATAAAATCTTATAATTTCAGGATAATTTCACACATTTTTTTTATATTACATGTATATACAGTGTTTGATTATGAGTAATGAATGATGTTTATTTGGTGTTAGGTATGCTAGCAGAATACTTAGGCCTACTAATTTTTTTGGATGGGTTTTTGTGTATGGGCTTAAAAGTGTAATATATAATGTTAAAAATGCCTACATTTTATAAAAATAATGTTAGACAAAATAATGTTTAGCTTCCACTATTGTAAATGGTAAAATGAATGTTAGGTGTTTGTAAAGATTACTTGATGTTTGATTATTCTTTATTTTAAAACAAAATGAGATCCTTGCACTCCAACCTCCATGCTTGCTTCACTTACAATTTGTGAGTGAAATAATTAATCGTAATCTAAATTATTTTAGGTAGACCATGTGACCTATATATTAACAGATGTAATTTAATATTACATGTACAAAAAAACCTGCACATGAAATAAGTTAGTTTATAACTAGGGGAGACCCCTGCGTGCTCCGCACGCCAACCCCCGATGGAACCTTCTAAAAAGATATGTTATGTTTTACTTATAATAAAGGTGTAGGATTAATAATAACCTCAAAACTAAGATGATAAATAATGTTAAATGTTCAAATCAAATTATTTCGTATATTTTATAACAACAGTTATAATAAAAGTAAGGCTCAGGTGTAGGCCTACACTTAATCAAAACCTTTACCAAAAAGTTACTATCAATTACTGTATATTATCAATAAATAGGCCTACTATAATATGTCTTATTTATTTGTAATTAGGATGTAACATAGTTTTTCTTATTTTTAAATTCCTGAAAGCAAGTTTTTATTGGTTTGTGTGTGTTGAAACATGTGTTGGTTGAGCCTAGGCCTAACTTAAAATATTATTTTGTACTAAAAGCTGCATATCCGAATCAACTGTTTTATGTTATTTTAATCAATTGGTTGCTATGGCAATGAATGTAAATACATTCAAGAAGGTATATTTTCAGTCTAGGCCTAACCTAAAATTATGTTTAATTTAAGTTACTTTTTTGTTAAAAAAAAGTTCAAAGAAGTTTAGAAAAAAACATTCATTCATGTGTACAATTTAAATTACTGTAAGTAAATTTGGAGATGCTTAATTAAACATGTTGTTTTACCTTTTCATTTCGATTGTTATGGTGAGAAATTGGTAGACAGTTAATAGGCAAAGTTATGCAGATTTTGTTTAAATGAATTATTTTCTTCATATTTTATATTATAAAAACCCACACTGAATGATATTGGATGTTTAAAAACAAGCTTATTTAAAAAGGAAAAATTTTAGAGTAGGCCTACAATCTCTAAAATTTTATTTGTATTTTGTGTTACAATACTTTACAAAATTATAAAAATATGGCTGAAACTGCTTATAAAACTAAGGAAGTTGTGATATAATCTTATTTTACATAAAATTTGACAACTTTTGGTAAGGTTGCAGCCCAAGTTGTCAAGTAGTTTTCACATAAAAGCTTGTGAAATAAAAAAAAACATTTTTTAAGCTTTAATTTTTTTAATTAATTTTACAATTTGGAAGGTAACCACCGAATAATTATTGTTATTTTCTGATTAAACACCAATGGTATGTCTGCAGAATTTTCTGCTCCAACTATACCAGTACAAGTTTTAACACAATATCTCTACTCAATTTTTGTCTAGAGGTAAAAAAACACTAGAACTTCATGGAAATCTGGAAAAAACAATTTTCAGCTATATGTACGAAAAAAATGGGTTTGGGACCTATGTTTATATAACATTTTTTTCTTCCCTTGATACAAGGAACCATTTCCTGAAGTTTGTCAAGGTTCCCGTGAAACACCCTGAGCTATGTATTATTAAAGTTGTTCTTCATTACAGAAATGCGTAATTTATTAAAATTATTACTGAACTCGAACATAACTGTGGGTGATTATTCCTGCCCACGGTTCACCGCGTTTACTGTGGCTTGAAATTTTGCCGGCATAAAGTGAACTGTGGGTCCAGCGTTAGGCTTATTTCACACCTATCCGGTTATTGGATAACCGACATGTAGCCGACGCCTATATGAAAGTGAATCTTTTCACACTTAGGTCTCTGGCCACGATTCGAGCGACTCGAGCGGAAAATGAAATTTTCTATAAGCATTAGGTTATATGTGAATAGTGCGTAGGTGGCTACGATGCGAGCGATAACCCAAGTAGCACACATCGTTGGCCCAACGTTGGGGAATTGTCGGCACCGTTGGGGAATGGTGGGTTGGGGTGCCAACATATTGCCAACAGAGGCCCTACCGATAATTCCTTCTGTTGGGCCAACAATGAAATTTTCTGTTGGGCCAATGTTGGGAGTTAGTCTGTATAAAATTATCTTTATTAATTCCTTATTATATTAATATTTACGTGTAATAAACATTATTTAAAAATCGGTTATATTGTTAGATTAAGTGATATAAAGTTATTAATACAGTTCATGATTTTATAACATTTAGCGTGTATCGGTGACATCGCGAATCCGCCATTATTCTATCCGCCATTACAAAAAATCCATTGTTCATCCTCATTTCCTCAACGTTCTAGTTTTGCATTTGCAGCAAGCAGCCAAGCATCATTGTGACTTCAGTGACTTGTGTGTTCATTAAGTCTGTGTCATTTGGCATTTTCAAATGAAAATGATTTGTTTTCTTAAAAACTTTATCACCATTGTGTGTTCTAAGTCTGTGTCATTTGGCCTTGTGAAGTGGAAGTGATTGATTTTTTTTCTTTGCAAGTAAGTACAGCACTTATATACTTTTAGATTAGTAAAAAAATACTAACAGGGGTTAGTTCTTGTCTTGTTTTAAAATAAATAATTGTTCACAATTAATTATAACATGTGATTTCAGTTTTATTTTTTAAAGTGGTAGGTTACTTGTTGTACACTACCTACCGGTAAATTAACTTTTAGGTTAAACTAAGTGATTTTTAATATTTGGTAGACTAGCTTAAAGGCCTATAAGGTAAAATATTAATTATAAAAAGATTTTACAAGCTGGACTAGGTAGTATGCATAAGAATAATTACATAATTTACAGTTTACTATTTGCCAAAGTAGGCTAATTAATGTTTATAGGCCTACTTGGGGGAATAATAATGCATCGTTTCTATTGTTTATAAGATAAACAAGTTATTGAGATTAAAATTAATAAAACAAATAGCCTACACTCAAAAAAATACGAGCGAAGTTTACTATTCGACCCTAGGCTAACCTATGGCAACAGAAATGCATGAATAATAAAAAAAAAACCTAAAAGGTTCTAACCTATAGTAGGCCTATTTAGTCACAGTATGTTTACCTGTGTATTCAAAATTTAACAGTAGGCTAGAATGTAAAACAACGTCGTTGTCTGCAAAAATATTAGGCTAGGGTCGAATAGTAAACTTACGCCAAAACCTGTTAGATACTTCGACAACTGCAAGCCTACTAGGTATCTTGTTAATTACATAATTAATTGGTTCTTGGTTAGTTTATGTCTAGACTTTACCCAAAATTTAATACAGAAATTTAATTTACTACTACAAATACACAAACCTGAACTTTTTTCTTAATAAATATAGTATTTATACACTTCACTGATGCCGGGAAACCATAGGCCTTAGCCTACCTATTATTAATAATTGTATTAACTCTTAAAATGTTTTCATTTAAATGTCATAGAGCATGATTCTATACTTGTGTTTTTTGACAATCATAATTACCATCATTTAGGCTTAGGCCTAGAATTAAAACAAGACAAGATTTAGAGCTGAATCTTCAAAAAGTGTTTCAGCTATATTTTAGTTTCGATTTGGAATTATAGTTATTTTTAGGTTAAGGTTTTAAAATGGTACCTATAAGCTTATATTTTCCATTTGAGTTTTACGGTATGGTTTAAAATTTATTGAAACAGTTTAGGCCTAACCTACTTTACAGTTTAGGTACTAATTTTAATTTTGAAGAGGGTTATAATGTAATGTATGTTTATACATTAATGTTTGTAGGTACAGTAATGTCGGCTAACATTCTCATAAGTTACTATGAATTTAAAAACTGAAATGTCCGTAAATCGACGGAGGCAAAGTTTTTGCTTGGTTTAAATTCGTCAAGTCTAAAAACAAGACATTGTTATTATAAATTATCAAAAATTGTTCTCCATTTAAAGTGTGTTACTATTTTGTATTTTAGAATAAATATTGAAATTATTTATGAATCATAGGTCAAATATGTATATATCCCCTAAAGTATGTAGAAAAAATATTAAAATTTACAAATAATTTAAAAGAAAATTGGGTGTAAGCTTAGAGATAGTTTAAAAAATATTGTTTATTTATTTAAAATATATAGCTCAACTGATTGGAGATGCGTATTGTTGGTAGAATAAATAATCTGATATTAATGGTGAATAGTTTACAAAGACTGGGTTAGCTTCAAATTTTATGATAGTTTAGTTAGACAATAATATTTGAGTTAACTCTTCTTTAATATGCTGTCTAACTAAAATATCTTAAAATTTGAAGTTGACCCAGTGTTTGTATCTTATTACCATATTAATTACTTACACCTCTAAACTTCCATTAACAGCTGATTTCATAGCATTAATTTGTATTTCTGATTTGTAGGTTATGTTAATTTATAGGAGTAGATATAAATAAAAATAATGCTGGATCTTTAGTGTAACTTAACTCTTGTTATATCATAAACTTAAGCAATTGAACGTACACATTTAAATTAACTACGGTTTGATTAATCCTGCCATATCTTTATTAAAAAGTACCAGGAGACCGAGCTAAAGCTCGATTATAAGCAGGGCTATGATTTCAATAATAAATATTTGATTATTGAGTTTTGAGGTTAGGCCTATAACATTAAACAACTAAATAAAGGGTATATACAACATTAGGCTTACCTGTAATAAAAATACAGTTTAAAGGATTAACCATAATCTCAACGCTATGCCTCAGAAATAAGTCAGGCCTAAATTAAAGTTTAATATTTCAATATCGATTTAGGCCTAGGGCCTAGTTCGCTCACGTCAATAACTATTATTGCAAATTTCCGTGAACATCGTTTAGGTTAGGCCTATAACATTAAACAACTAAATAAAGGGTATGTTTATTTAGCAGAAGTATTCGTTGCCATGGTAACTATAAATAGATACAACATTTAGGCTTACCTCTAATAAAATATACAGTTTAAAAGAAATCAGATGATTATTGTAATGGCATTGAAAACATTTGCATCAGCTGTGCTTTGTATTGTTTAAAATGGACAAATTTCACTTTTTA
Organism: Philaenus spumarius; assembly: GCA_018207615.1. NCBI lineage: Eukaryota > Metazoa > Arthropoda > Insecta > Hemiptera > Aphrophoridae > Philaenus > Philaenus spumarius. Next base: position 3,066 of record JAGFPH010022162.1, on the reverse strand, counting down.
ATTTAATAAAAAGACGCAAAAAACGAATTTTCCCAGACTGGTGAACATTTCCAATCGATAATTATCCATCTTTATAATATATCTAAGGGTCTCCCTCCCTAGTATATTGATATGTATCTTGTTTCCTCTGTGTTTAAAAAAATCTGTTATTTTTTCTGTTTCAGGAGAGATACGATGTGTAGATCAGTGAAAATGTGACAAGTTGAGTTGTGTAGTGATAATTAGTGTTGTGAAGTGAAAAATGTAAATAAAATCGTATAATAAAGTTCTGCCAGACAATGGCACAACTTTTAGTAATAGTGCGCTTTTTTCAGTTAAATAGCCTATACAAATTAAGAAGTGAAATAATGAGTAAAGAACTACCAAAATATTGCAATGTTGTAACTATGTTTTGTAAACTGTCGTTACTTTAGTAAATTAAAGTTGTTCTAATGAAAAATAACTGTTTATAGGCCTAAGTAAATTTTCTTTATTCCCTATCACATACCAGCACCTCCTGGACCTTGTATATTACTAATCTTTCCTTCTCTTTTTCACATATTACAACCTTGTATCGTTTCTACCTTCTTTATATATTACCAACTAAAGGAACCTATCTTTCCTACGGGGAAGATTGTCAGGTATAGCTTATGTTTTAAGAGAGATGATTCGATTGTTGGGCTTTGGTTGGGACAATAATAATTGTTTATTTCTGATTGCCTTACTAAACTGGTTAATTTCACTATAAATTTACTTTTTTGTGTACTTACAGCTCTCAGTCCTTTATTTTTCTTTTTTATTCCCTGGTGACGTACGTTTCGCCTTTTCTATTCAGGCATTATCAAACGTACACTTCACTAGTACTTTACATTTGTTAATGCGCGTCAAGTTTTTAAAATGAATCACTTATACAAAACATTCACAAACAACATGTTACACATAACACAACACTCAATAGAGACATTTAAATTTTATTCACAATTATGCGAGCGGAACATACGCCAAACGTAGTAGCTTGCAAAAAACGATCGCGGCCACACGTACGTTTGGCTCGCGTAATTGTGAATAAAATTTAAATGTCCCTATTGAGTGTTGTGTTGTGTTATGTGTTACATGTTGTTTGTGAATGTTTCGTATAAGTGTTTCATTTTAAAAACTTGACGCGCATTAACAAATGTAAAGTACTAGTGAAGTGTAGGTTTGATAATGCCTGAATAGGAAAGGCAAAACGTACGTCACCAGGGAAAAAAAGAAAAATAAAGGACTGAGAGCTGTAAGTACACAAAAAAGTAAATTTATAGCAATAATTGATTGTGTTGGCTTAATGTAAGTAAACAGTGTGTTGGGCCAACATTGGAACTACTTCGTTGGGCCAACGTTGGCAATGAGTGGGTGGGCCAACGTTGGACTACTTCGTTGGGCCAACATTGGCAATGAGTTGGTTGGCCAACCGTTGTAAAGTGTGCCAAATCTTACAGTTGGCCAACCGTGGACATCAACGTTGGGCCAACGTAATGCCAACAACTTTTGCTACTTGGGAAGCGACTACAAGATTTGACGCAGAGTAGCCGGGGCTTTCCAGAAAACTTTCCACTGTCGCTCAAATCGCTCTCCATCAGTTTTGTGAAACATGTCTGAGAAGGCGGATGATTTTGTGCGTATTCCAGTACAAGTGAAAAAACCAAGAATTGAACATAAGCTTATATATGTACTTACAGAAATTGTAATTAGTGAGGTCCAGAGTAGGCCTAGTTTGTGGAACGAACTCCACAGTAACTCTAAAAACTGTGGAATGAGGTTTAGTTGGAGCCGCCGATAACTTATCAGGTAATTAACGTACATTGTAATAGAACGTCAATTATTAACAATTTTACTTACGTCGTTCTTGTAGGTCTCGGATGGTTAAGTAAAGGTAGGATGTAATTGTTATGTATTCAGAAGAAAATTTTTGTTCATTTAGTTAACCCTACAAGCGGCAGACAACATGTAGAGATTTGTCCCATTGGCCAACTTGTTAAATATTGTTATTCCAATGGAATTTGTTTTCAAAATATTACAGTAAATTAATACTATCACATTTCCTTATCAAATAAATAACCTTTTCATCCGTCATGATGTATGTAATGGTAAGTATGTTACAAGACAAATGCATTTGGTCATCAGGTGGACACAACCCAAAGACAACATTTTAATAACTCTAGATAAGGTAAAAATTGATTTATTGCAAGCTGTGGAGGAGGCTGATATCCTAATTATTACAACAGCTCTTATGTTGAACCTATCAAATGAATATACGACAATTTTCAATTAGCGCTCGAGCCTTAGCGCTAAAAATTAGCCGGAGAAAAAGCTATAGATTGAAATTTTTAGGAAATTAGATGTACTTTATTTTTATATAGGGATGTTGTTATTTACTAAAAATTGATAGATTTTGAGGTATAAGCAAAACATAGATTTTTATGTTTTTGCTTTTTTTTCAATGTTGCGTCATGAAATTTTGTAGGCAAATCTCGGATTCAGCACTCCAAAAACATATAAAATGAAAAAAAAAACCCAAAACATTCCTGCGAAAAACACAATTTAACTGCATTTTAACTGACATGTAGCCCGTGCCGGATTTGTTTGTTTGGATTCTGTCCTTATAAAGGTGGGGTTTGCCTAGTAATCCAGTCAGTTGTGGATGATTTTCTAACACAATGTCCATTAATTACGGTTCATTTGAATTATTATTTACAATTAATTTTATAACAATCTTTCAATAGGTAATACAATTGTGGCCTAACAATATAATATTTACCTAGTTTTAATAATGTTGTACTATATATAGGAAATTTTATCAGGAATCCAAATCTATCCATTTTTCTTACGGAAAATTAAATTTATGTACCGATCTACTTGAAATTTTATATACACCTTTAGTATGTATATAAAATGAACATATTAAATTTTCATAAAGAACGGATAGTAAATATTTAAGTTATAAGCGTATAACCGTTTAGCGGAAAATCGGGAAAAGATTTAAATCAAATTTGATTCGCTCTAAATATTGTAATTATACATTTACGTATATACAAATATCACGTATTA
>JAGFPH010022160.1:0-12797 GCA_018207615.1 Philaenus spumarius | reverse complement strand
ATCATTACATAATACATTTCTAAATTTACCAGTGAAATGACAATGATCTCTTACACGTGGATGTAATGCAGTAAAGTCTCTATTACAAGATTCGCATTGCGTAGCCAGTTTTACTCTACGCTTTTCATCACGGCTAAGAGGGAGAAGAGGTATATTAGTTTCCGAAAATAAATCACCAATTAGATTTGCTATAGAAATTAAATAGTCCATAAATTTTGCAGCAGCATCCTTACCCCGATACAAATATGGGTCGGAAGGTAAATTAGACGAAATAGAGTCGGGGAGGTTCTGGTGAACCAAATAAACACAAAAACTCATTGGTTCGTGGTCACTATCTACTTTTGTAAATTGAGAATCAATTTTATCTACTTTTTTCAGTATACTTTCAAAATCACAATATGCCACAATAGGAATTCTAAAACTGTGGTGAAAATTTGAAAACTTTAAAACCGAATCTTCTTTTGGCATAACACTTGTTACAGGTTTATTTATGCAACAATCTTTTTTATGTATTTTTAATTTTTTACGCGAATCTCCTCCCTGAAAACGTGTAAAACAGCGTTTACAAAATAACATATTTTCTCTATGCTTGGTAATCTGGCTACGCACTAATCGCGAAAAATTCTTAATATAACAATAGTGATTTACATTATTACAAGAAATTAATAACAAGTCAAAATGATTTCTTCTCTGTTTTAAAGATATTCTTAAAGGATAAATTGTATTTTTTCCATTTACTCCATATACGTTTACACTAACACCTATATTTTGTTTTTCAAACACTTCTATTTGTTTTAAAGATACAGGAAAAGTAATTCCGCTAAAGTTAAATTTACCAGTTAATTGTTGATATCTTTTATCCACTCTTTCTAAGTTTACTCCTTCAACATAGCGCGAAAGAATAGCCCATTGAAAACATTTTTCATCCCGCAAATTCTTAGGATTAATAACAGCTTTTTTATTTTCAATAAATTTTGGAAGGCGAATATATGAACTTCCTCCAAGCGGATTGTATTTGCTGAATCTCAAAAGAAGTCCGTCTACAGAGAGCAGACTCCAGCCACTTCCCTTTCCCTGATATTCGTTTTCTTCCAAACAAATTTTTAAAAACATATCCGATAAAAGTTCATCGATTGATGAGTCTTGAAAAACCGGAACATTGATAGTTTTAAAAGCTCTATTCTCTACAGTTGTATCGGGCAACATTGGTTTAGTATAAGTACATTCTACAATAATATTAAATTTTAAAGGTGTTTCATATTTTAATAATATATTTTCAATTAACAGTTTCATTTTTTCACCATTTCCAATTAAAAATGAACAAACATCCTTATATCTTGCATTATTGTTTTTTAGATAATATGTTTTCAAAACACCTCTAAAAGCGTTTTCAATTTCCATAAACTCGCCGTTTTCATACCATAGTCCCAATCTATATTCCTTTTTTCTTAAATCCATATTATTTATTTAAGTTCTGAAGATTCAATTTTAACGTTTTTAATTTTTAAGACTTTCTCACAGGCATTTGCTAAAATGTTATTAATGGAGTTATAAATTGCGATATCATTTAATAAAAAATAACCTTTTTTGTTAATCTTTTGCCAATAATTTTTTTCAGTTGTGCATTCTTTTAAATCTTTTACATCGGTTATTTCAATTTTAATTAAATACGTTCCAGTCTCACCGGGAGTAGTAATTTTTTTCCTATCATTCCCCATTTTTAACTGAAACTGTTGACTTATAAGAACGGAATCGGATTTTTTAGCCAATTTTTTTGAAAATATTTTTATAAAATTATCCTCATCCTCGTCCTCGCTCTCGCTAGATTCTTCAATTTTCCTTTTTTTACCTTTACACTGTTTTGCAATATTACTTAATTTCTCTACAGCCTCGAGTGAAAATTTTTGATTAGTTTCTAAAATATGTTTTATTATAGTATTAATTTTAGTTAGTGATAATTCTTTGTCTTTTGATTGAACTTTAGCATATAAATAATCCAAAATATTTTGAACTACAAGGAGCGGCTGATATAGCAAAGAATCATTCGAATTTCTAAAATCTTGTTTTACTATTCGATAAAATCTCTCCCACTTATTAACAGAAACTAATCCCAGCTTAAAAAGAATTGATACAATTTCACCAATACTAAACATACCAGTCAAAACAGTGCTGCTCTCTCCATTGAACGGCCCATGCTGTTGAGGTGCCGGTTGTGGTGGTTGAGCCGAAGGTCCAGCCTGTGGTGGTGTTGGTGGTGGTGGAGGAGGAGTCAAAGTCGGCGGTGAAGACGGAAGAATGTATTCCTCGTCAAACTCTCGAACAAAAATGCCAGCCATTTCTATAATAAATAGAATATAATATGACTATCAGTTTAAACAACTCTTGATGTCAGACGCAAGTATACTCTTAGCGTTGTAATACAAACACAAGTGTAAATAGTTTATAAAATAACAACAAATACTTACTTAGTATGTTGAAGCAGATTTGAAACTATTGATGTCTGACTCTTGTAAGTCTCTCTTTATATACTATATCTCAAGGATTTCCCCTCCACAATTATACACGTGCGTTTCACAATGCTGGAAAGTCCGGTTTGCGTAATATCCTTGTTGTCCTGCCACTTAAGTTGTTTACAAAATCATATTTATTACTTGCCGGTGGGTTTTCCCGTCAAGGCTAACATGTCCGCAAGGCTTCCCGGTGTTGACGCAAGTTGTTTCTCCCGTCAAGGCTAACACGACCGAGCAAGGCTACCCGGTGATCAAGGTTAACACGTTCGCAAGGCTTTATTTTAATAACATCCGCAATTAGTCGAGTGACAAGCCTGTATTTCCCAGTATCATTGAATAATGAGCCAATTAAAATTGTTTACAAGATTTCCCCGTAGCAATTATTTATGTTTCACAACCTTCTATAAAAGCTAGAATCGACTTGGAATGTTACCAGTTAAAAGATGTTGTGTGTTAAAAGGCGTCAGAGTTTTTCAGCGTCCGATTTTATTTTTATAACTAGTGTTATATCGTGCAACAGAAAGTGTAGCAGTTTTATTGTTAAGAAGAGACTCGTTGATTGTGAAATAACTACACAAACTATAATTAAATGTGAATTAAACAAATATAAAGGTTGTCGTGAAACTTTGTGTGTTGAACATAAATTAAATACAAAAACTCATGAGACAAATAATAACAATTCGCATATATTAAAAATTGAATTAATATTTGATAATATTTTTAATAAATTGTTGCAATGTTGTACAGAAAGTGCAGTGAATTTTGCTGTGACATTGGACATGGGTGATTATGTGTTGGACAATTCTATAAAAAATTTGAAAACGGACACGGAAAGTGTAGATAAATTTAGAGGACTATTTTTATGTTTGTATAAATATATTACAGATGAAACCATAATTGAACAAATTCCAGACAACTTAAATGTTTTAAATATTGTATTTATGGATAACGATGTTCCATTATGGTTTCTCGATAGATTTGCTCATAAATTAGATTTAAAAAAATATTGTTCATCTTATAATTTTATTAGTGGTAATAAATTACGTCCAGGAGTATTAAAATTTTTAAAAAAGTATGAACAACAATTGAATTGGAATAATCTTCAGGAAATGTTGTCATACTGTAAATTAAAATATGTGAAAGAGTTAAATAATTACCAACATTACTTTGATTTTTATTTTGTTTTAGATATTTGGCAAAAACGTATAGAAGATTATAAAAAGATGTATGAACAGTTCTGATTGGAATAAATGTATGTTATTGTTGGTTGTAATGAATAAAAACACACGCACACAATGTATATATTAAACATATTTTATTAATTCAGATAAAACAGTGTCTACATTATTATCATTGTTTACAATCTTTTTTACATTAGTTAATTTTTCTTCGTGCATGTGGTGCAACTCCATAATATAATTTAAATTAATGCGTTCTATTTCTTCAGGACGATTCCTCGCAATAGTTCTCAAATAACAAGTGACTGGCTCCGTGTTTACGTATAGTTGTACGATTTTCTCATCCTCCAAATGTTTTGGTAAAAGGTTTCCCAACAAAAGAAGCACATTATTCTCTATGCAATTAATCTTGCCCATTTTATACAATAGCGGGGAAAATATTTCTCTAACGCTGAACGTAGATCTCTCCATAACAACAATGTATCCATCCTTTGAGTATTTTTCAGCTTCCATCTCGTTTTCCAACATGTGCAACAACACCATCACTTGGAAAGTGAATGCATAACGCTCCTGGTCTTCATAAAATGTTTTCAAAACATTTTCACCGTAAAAATTTGTCCATTTTTTTACAGGTTCTTCTATGTGCTTTACCTTAGGATTGCAGGATCGTAGTTTCTCATAAAGTTGAAATGCGATCGTGCTTTTGCCCGAACCTATATTTCCTTCCAATACAATTATCATGATGTTGGTAATTTAAAGAATCGGTCAAATCCTGCTCGATAACGTCCTTTGTCTCGCTCACTCTCCTTATTAATAACGACGAAAGAGTAACCATCGTTACTATTCCAAACATTGGCACACAATTCTTTGAATAATTCGAAGGTCATATCAGTATTTACATGGTCATTATAAACATGACGTAAATTGCGTTCATCCTGTTTGAATAGTACAATGAGATTTGCATTATCACGAATCAGCTGTTTTGGAATGTGGCTGTACGTCTGACTCAGATAAAACACATCAAGCTTATAATGTCTTCCTGTTGTGAAATAGTTGCGAATATTATCTTGTTTTTCGCATGATACATCGTCAAAAATAGCAATAGAATCGGTTTTTATTTCTGTTAAATCGGGAACTTCTTCATTTTCCGAAAACATATAGTAACCAATTTCTGGGAGACCATCCAAAACACATTTTAAAAACTTATATTTCGTTTGACATAATGACTTTGAAAATACATACACATTTTTAAAATGTAAACCATTGGGGGAAAATATCAAATTCATTATTAAGTTTGTTTTTCCCGAATTACTGGGTCCTGCTATAATACACCTAATATTATTTGGAAGAAGGGCATTGTGTTTTTTCTTTTTTCTTTTAACTGTGGGGGAGATGATATCATCAAAATTAATAATTGGAAGTTTAACACTTTGTTTCACCAACTTCATAATAAATCTTTTTTGTCTATCCAAGTATCTCTTGTACTGTCAAATCCTAACCAGCGAACAAGTAATTTATCCCCTTTTTTTCGAATCACTTTCTCTATTAAATATATATCTCCGAATTTTGTTTTACTTAATTCTTCCGTATAAAACCCTCCTTTTATCACATCGCCCGATTCGTCTTTTAAAATGTATGTGACCGGATCTGTTGATTTTATCTCATAGACTGTATAAATTTCGTTTGACCAGCCCGGGTAGTAACCCTTATCAAATAATTTCTTAGTCCTACTGATTCTAACCTTTTCCCCCACTTTAAATCTGATTTTAATATTTTTCTTTTTTTGATTCTTAATTATTCTCTGCAAAACTAAATGCTCGTTAGTCTTGTTTACGTCTACCGGTTTCATTCCAATTGTTCTGTGCACAGTATTATTATATTTTGAAATAATTTTCGGTAACAAATTTAACCATTTATAATTACCTTGCTCGCTAAATGCAACCCACATTTTATTCTTTATTGTTCTATTTAACCGTTCCACAATAGCTGCTTTTTTATCAGAAAAAGTAGAATAATGATTAACACCATACTTATCTAACAACCTTTTAATTTGAACATTATAAAATTCTTTTCCTTTATCTGTTTGCAAATGTTTCATAGGATGATTATGTAAAATTGGTTGCAAAACTCTTGCCAACTCATCAGCATTTTTTGCTTTTATCGGTTTAGCTATTGCAATTTTACTAAAACAATTAATTACAACTAATATATATTTATATCCTTTATTGACTTTAGAAAATGGAATCATTTCAACAAGATCTGCTTGAAAAAGATCATCTATACCTTTAAGTTCAACATAACGGGTAGAAAAATTTCTACGAACTTGTTTGTGTAATTCTTTTGCAATTTTATTTTTTACATTCATTTTTTACATTAATAATTTTCAACTAATTTACAATGATGCGCAAATCTTCTATGCTCCCATTTTGGGTTGTCTGCTTCCTCCCAATGATTGATGGTGACTCCGCAATCAATACAGCAGGCCGAATCCCCTTCTCCTGTATAATAAAATCCTGCGTTAACCATATCATCAATTTTTGGATAGGGTTTAGGCCAAAAGAGAAATGTCTCTTTCATCAATTCTTCAATTTCATTGACGATTTTTTTACACTCGGTATATTCCACCAAATTTCCTTGAATATTTCTTTTACTTTGATCACAACTGGGGTTTGCTATCTTGTGAAGAAAATTAACATGATTGATTGTTAATTTTGCCAAACCAGACTCCCATCCACAACCACAGCACACAATATTTTGAAACTTCCTTGTGCGGTAAAATCCAGATTTGACCAATTGCTTAGATGTACAACTGTATAATGCATCACCCCAACGACCTGTATCATCTCTGCCGTAGTCAACCTTGTTGTTGTCGGTTTGGGTAGAGGCGTCAACCATCCTAGTTGGTAAACCCTTGGCGGCAATAGAACCAGAATCGGTCATGATTCACTTTTCGGTTTCTTTGGTGGTGGTTGTAACATAAAACCTTCTAATTGATTGGATACTGCTCTGCTAGTCTCACCAGTTAGACGTTCTTCTCTTGCACGATCCGCTGCTAATCTGATCCAACAGATACCGTTTCTAGCCTCCTTATGTTCGGAATCGTTGCCCACGTAATGAATGGAAGTCAAATCGTCTCGAAAATGAACTCTACGGATGCTGCTGCTGCTGCTGCTGGACATAACCTTTACACTAACTCTCGAAACACTGAGCGCAAGGCTTTAAATACAGAAACATTAGCCTTGAGAAACCTTTACGTAACTGTGGGAATTTACATTGCGAAACATGTTTGTCGCAAATAGCCTTGAAAAATAATTGCGGATGTTATTGAATGTTTATCGCTGGTAACCTTGACGGGAATTTACGTCTTGCGACATTGTGTTGCAAACAAAACCACTTATCGGGTAGCCTTGACGAGAAAAACAACTTGCGCCATCACCGGGTAGCCTTGCGGACGTGTTTGCCTTGACGGGGAAACCCAGCGGGCGTCATTACCGGGCTTGGCCTTGCTAAATAATTGCGGATGTTATTAAAATAATTATCGCTCGGGAAAAACAACTTCTTTGCCAGCGTTATTAAAATAATTACACCGGGCTTGGCCTTGCGGACGTGTTAGCCTTGATGGGGAAAACCACTTGCGTCATCACTGGGTGGCCTGCGCGTGTGCCTTGTGACGTCATCGACTGTCAAGGTCAATGACCGTAATTATGCAGGAATGCGGTCCAATTATGCAAATTAGGGGTTAATTTATGCAGGAATGTGGGCCAATTACCAAAATTATGCAAATTAGGGGTCAATGACCATTTAATTGGGGTTAATGACCATTTAATTGGGGTCAATGACCATTTAATTAGAGAAATTATGCAGGAATGCGGTCCAATTATGCAAATTAGGGGTCAATGACCGGGTAATGACCTTAGGCATGTGGTGTGGTATATGGATTTTGCACCAGAAGGAACAAAACACTACTACTGTGTACAACCAATGTACGAAAAAATATATGTTAAGTGTTGTGTATGTATAAGTGTTTGAGTGGACATAGATAGCTGGCCTGATGATGCTGCCTGTGGCAGTGAAACATGTAGCCACATAAAAGTTAAAGTAAAACTAGAGACTACAATAAAATTGACAACAAATAAATAATATATTTAAAATTAAAATGTATTTTTTATTTGTAAACCGATTGATATTAAATAATTACTAAATGTTCGTCCAAGCGTATCTCAATACACCACTGAAAAACACATCCAAATTGGTTCAGCCATTGTGGAGATTAGTTCGCACAAGCGCACAAAAAAGAAGTATGTTTACGTTTTTATTTTATGTATAGATACTCGTAATGTTTGTAATGTATGAATGTATGTTTATTTTCTATTGTTAACTGTTTTCAGTTGTAGCTTTAACAAGTGGTTGTTAAGTTAGTTCAGGTTTTATTTTTGTTAACTTGTTTTAATTGACTTAATGATGAGTTTTTTGTTATTTGAGAGCATGCATGCTCCATATTATACCAAACGATGAAAACAGGATTTTTAGGAGTAATTACGTTGAAGAGCATTTTGTCCAAATAAAGGGAAATTTTGTCATATTCTGAAAGCAGAAAATTAATTGAGTATAAAAACGAAAAAGAAAATATCCTAGTACAAATATTGTAGAAATTAGGAGAGAAATATAAAACACCAAAAACCCAGTTCGGCCATTTTGGTTACGTTTCCACTAAACAAAAGAAACTAAACACTCCAAAAACACCAAAAAGATAAAAAAATAACTATAAAAATATTAAAAAAGAAAATAAACGTGCAAAATGGAGACTCATCTTAATAAATTTTAATAAACTATTAACATTTAGCCCAGAAACCAGTAAAACGACATTTTATGCAATGTAACAAAATAAGCGAAATGACAAATAACAACGTTGCCAAATTTAATAAAAAATAATGTTAGCGCGTTAGTTACGAGCGTGTGCACACATAAGTGAATTTAAAAAAGGAAATTCGTATATATTACGAAACGAAGACTTTCAGTTAGTTTAGGTTAGGTTGTTTTTATAAAATTCTTCAATGATTCCTGTAATACAATTGCGACCTAAAAAACTCAACCTAAACTAACTTACAGTTTCCAGTCGCAGTATGTTTTCAGCTTTTAAACACATATAAGTTGGTAGCACTTGTTGCTTTCCTAAAAATGTGGTTCGTGTATACTACTTTTAAATTGTTAGATGTTCAATGCGTACTGTGGTGAGTTTTAAACAATTAGAAACACTGAAGCCCCAACCACAAGTTCAGTGAATAAAACTACACAAATAAAGTGAAAAATATTTATTAATATAGTTTAATAATGTGTTATTTGTGTAGTTTTATTCACCGAACTTGTGGTTGGGGCTTCAGTGTTTCTAATTCTAATAGTTTTAAATTGTTCATAATTTTGTGTACAAGGTAGACGAAATTATTTTCTTTTTTCTCATTGAAGTTTTTGTGATATAATTTTTTGTTTATAATTTTTAGAAAAGATCTGTTAAATGGACTAGCCATGGGTTACAAGAAAAGTGGTTAGGTATTTCCAAGACATTAAGATATATGTATAATTGTACATAAAAAAGGAATATAAATAAAAATTATTATTTAATTTGCCGCAACCTATATATATCTTTTATATTTTGTACACAGAGTTATTTATTATTTTGGTTCCAGTGGAGTGTTTACTATCTTTTGTTTGGTGCAAATATACTTTTATTTTTTGTTTTATTTCTGTCGTGCTTTCTACCTTTTTCCACACTTTATTTCAACTTTAAGAACACTTTATTTACACAACACCCAAAGAAAGCAGAATTATAGCCTCAAATAAATTGAATTGGGACTGTTTATTAAGTAAAGACGCGATATTTCGATTTGTGGAAATCAAAGTTTCTACCCTTTGCAAAAGTTCTAAATCCGGTTTCTAGAAAGTCGACCATGCCTCCCAACTTGTGCCTCGCAGAGTGCGGCGAATTTTTATTGCTCTTAATTAGACCAATTAGGCCAAGTACGCTTACAGAGAGAAACCAATTAGGCAGAACGGGACTCTTACTGCTTTCTGTGCATCGTTTTAGTTTTGCAATTCAGTTTGGGCTATAAGTTCCAGTTTAAAATACGGCTACTGTAGGATCTTCTAAATCGTACAAATCCACATTTAACAAATCTTGTTATTAGAGAATTTCCAATGGAAGATGAGCTATAAGTCGGAAGTCGTCGATGAGCATCGATCATGGCCCACAGAACACGTTTTGGGCTGCATTAAAAGTTATTAATATATATTACACTATGTGTTTTTATGGCCGCATTCATATCCGATTTGGTACACACGTTGGTATTATAAGTCGTTCGGACGAGTTCGTTAAAAAATCCAACAACCGGAAGCACGTTTTTTGACCGCAAGTAACAATTTTTGAGATTTTTTGGGCTTTTATCTAAAAAAAATTGGAAAACGATTGACCCTAAAGGCCATCCCTGTAACTTCCCGCTAAGTTTAATTACAAAAGTATGATGAAAGTTTGATAAACACTATTTTTTGAAATTTTGAACTGCCATAACTTTTGAATGAATCAACCGATTTTTATGCGATTTGCGGCAATCGATGCAGTTTTTTAATTCCATTGAAAGAATCAACAACAAAAATTTTTCAGATGAAAAGTTTCGGAGAAATTGAGGAAAAACACTTGTTTTTATTTTCTTTCGATCACGATATCTCGCGAATGAATCAACCGATTTTTATGCGATTTGTGGCAATGATGCAGTTTTTCGAGTCCATTGAAAGAATCGACAAAAAATTTTTTTCTGATGAAAAATTTCGGAGAAATTGGGGAAAAACACTTTTTTTTATTTTCTTTCGTTCACGATATCTCACGAACGAATTAACCGATTTTGACCGGACTGGTAGCGATCGACGTCGCTTTTCAAGGTTACAAGCTGATTAGATTTTGGAATTGATAGGTAAAGCCGTTTAAAATTTATTCCAAAAAACCTGATTTGAAAACATTTTATTTCTTAGTTTTTTCGAAATTTCTCAGAACCTACCCGTCCGAATTAGTTGAAATTTTCAGGAAATCTAAGTTTGATGGAACTCTTTAGAACGCCGTTTGGTAGGATCCAATCGGTTAAGCCGTTCAAAAGTTATAAGCGGGTCACATACTTACATACACACACACATACATACAGACAGGGTGACACCCTCTCGGGAGTGGTCAGGGAAGATTCCTAGGACCTCAAAACGTCGAGATCTGATGAATACTCGATTTTCGAAAAACGGGGTGAAACCAATAACTTCCCGATTTTAGAAAATTTTCAATTTTCTTAGCGGGAAGTTAAAAATTAATATAAGAGATTATTCTGCGAATTTTGTTTTTTAAGTGACCTTATAGCCCGTCTGGTTTTCCAGACTTAAATTATATTGAAAATTTAACAAATATGTAAAATTAACAACATTGCTAACATAGTGCGAGATCTAAGGCTTATAGTAAAAGTATTTTTTTAAGAATTATTGTAAAATGATTAGGCCTAATATTGACAGCAAACGTGAAACAATAACTTCTTATAAATACTTTAAACTATCAGATAAAACGTAAAAATTCAAGATATCGAGTTGTTCTCAGTTCCCGCACTGATCGCTGATTACATGATTACAAATATTCACTGATTACTCTGACATCAAGCTAACAGTTATACTTGTGAAATGAATTAACTGTGATAAAGTAACAGTTCTGCGAAGATTGAACTATTTTTAAAAATAAATCATCGGTAGTTTAGACTATGATAACTTGGTTACCGAAATGATTATTTGTTACATCAGGGAACTATAATAACATGCATTTTAAGTATTTATCAGTTTATTTGTGCTATGTTATTCTACCGAACATGTGGTATTGAACTCGGTGTTAAAAGAATAGTTTTTGAATTCTTCACAGTGCTCATTGAACACTGAATATAATTGTAAAGTAATTAAGGCTCGGGTCCCTAAATTCAAAGCTGCGAAGTTGGCCTATTCAACCAGTGGCATATTTCAAATGTCTTTGCACCAACATACCTTCAATTTTAAGCATATTTTGGTGTTATTTTCATCAAAAAACGAAAGCTGTATTTTTTCATAAAGTTAAATATTGTTTTTCATATTGTGGGTGTTGATTGCTAAGGTTTTTTGTTTTTTTGCAATATCTCTTTTTGCAACTGAGTAAAAAATTAATAAATATCATTTATATCATACGTTTATGAAAACAATACAACGGTTTTTGAAAATGTATTCGGCAATCAACATCCGCATATGACAGTACTTCAAAATGAAACCAAATTTTTAAATTTATTCCTCGAATCAACGGGAAAAATGATTCTGTAGCATTGCTCTTATGGGAATCAGATTCAATATGACGGACAGGGGCATCTTTCCCTTAAGTATATCGCGGTGGAACACTATGTATATTTTGCATATTTCCTCGGTACTATATATATAACATGGCATTTAGAGGTGACCATGGAAAGTGTATTTTTTGTAACTTCGTCCATTGTACTCGAACGAACGTTATATTTCTTTAAAAAAGCAAATCCGTGCAACTGGTTTTAACGAATGAGAAAAATTAGCCAGCCACAGAGGAAACACTGACAACTTTCATCTAATCTGTGATATTATTCAACGTGCGGCTGGCAAGTCGATTAGTATTAAAATATGTGAACCTTTCACTGTCAAACAGGTTTCTAAACATTCGCAGGTCCTTGCCCTTTGTTACTTTTCTTTAAAGGGACACTTCTACAAGCCTCGCACAATTGTGTAGGAGTTAACTTACGATTAAGATAGAATTTAGCACTCATATGTTTGCGAGGTCAGGCTTACTTATCACAAAATCTCCGGAACCACCAAATTCGTACAGACTTGGAATCGGGAAAGCGGTAGGTGCGCTGAGAAAGAATGTCTGCCATTTCCATATCCGACCGCGAAAAGTAAGGAATGTTATTTCTTCCAAACAAACACTTCAAAGTAGAAATTCTTTATACTGTACATCTAAGGTGTTGGGTTCCCGTTTAGGCAAGGGTTTAATCAACTTTGAGTTTACCGAGTGGGAAGGAATTATTTAAGAATCCCTAATTCTCAC
>JAGFPH010022159.1:0-12799 GCA_018207615.1 Philaenus spumarius | reverse complement strand
ACAATATTGTATATAAATGTTTATGTCGTCTATATCTTAGGCCA
Source organism: Philaenus spumarius (assembly GCA_018207615.1). Classification (NCBI taxonomy): domain Eukaryota; kingdom Metazoa; phylum Arthropoda; class Insecta; order Hemiptera; family Aphrophoridae; genus Philaenus; species Philaenus spumarius. Next base: position 12,755 of record JAGFPH010022159.1, on the reverse strand, counting down.
CTACAGCACCGTTATGAACCTTGAAAGTGTATGCTAATGCGTATTACGTGTCTAACAGTTGTAACCAAGATTTAATTCTGAAGAAAAATATAAAATATTTCAATTCAACTTTTTACATGCTTCTCCTTGACATTTTTCCAAGAGTTCCTATTCTGAGTTTAATGTAATCAAGATATAGTTTTTCTAATTAATTATTCTCTTCCGAACACTTCAAAGTTGTATGAAACATTATAATTCACGAGTTAAAATGTGATAATATTTGCTAATCTTGTATTTTTTTAAACTTAGTGATACCAGGCCAGATTTAAAGCTTTAGTGTTTCTAGAAAACATTTTTTGAGTGGGTTTGAGTAAATTATAAGTGCAATTTTGACAAGGAAACGGAAAACAATTCACCGATGTTAATACATTGACCATTACAGCTGACTTTGAAGAGTGTAGGAGTTTTGCCTACGGGTATCAGGTAGAAAGGGTCCCCATCCGCGAATTCCTCATACTGCGGAGTTTTGTCTACGGTTGGGGGTGGGCGCGAGAGGGGGAGGGGAGAGAGAGAGATTCCTGTAGAGAAGAGAGACAAAGAGACTCTTCTAGCGATTATAAAAGAAAGAATTCTGCCAGGTACAAAAATTATCACTTTACAGGTACCGTATTATCACTTTATTTAATTAGAATTAAAAAAAACTAGAGGACTTACCTAAACTGTTTAGTCACAGTATTTTGCCGATAACAGTATGATTATAATATTTCGTCGTATTATAATTACGAGAAAGGTGGATGCTATTTAATAATCACTACAAGAAACGGTGTCTCTCTCCCTCCCTCACACTCTCTTTCTCCCGCCCCCACCGTAGGCAAATCTCCGCACCAAGAGGTTGCCGACGGCATCCCCCCCCCCCATCTACCTGACACCCGTAGGCAAAACTCCGGTTCCCGACTTTGAAAACCAATAACGATGATAATAATATGAACTTTCTCGTTATTAATAGTAAACTGTACAGGTTCTTTATTATTGCTAAAACTCGGGTAAATTAAAATGTCCAACACTTACTGTATCGGATTTTTAAATGATTGTTTAATTAATTAAATACTGTACATTTTTCTTAAGCTTACATATAAAAAAACTTACATTAGCTTACAGAGAGGAAATTTGTATCTGCGTCCGTTTTTTTTATTAGGAGTTAGTTTGTATCTGTTCCATCATTTATTTTAATGGCAGTTCTATTGTTAACTCGATGCACCAATGAAACTTCAAATTGTAGCTTTAACTCAAGTCTCAAAAAGTATAATTCGAAATCCAAAAACACAAACTGTAATATAAGCTGATAAATATAAAACTATCAATAATATTTCTCTACCAGAAACGATGTTTCATAGTTAGGTTATGTTTATAAGAGAGTTTATTAACATAGTAGAACACGTAAAGAACAAATGAAACAGACATTGTCTTGAAATCGTATACAATGGCACAATAGGCGTTTTGTATATTTAGTGTGCTATGTCTGTACTAAAGAAGAAAAACTATTTAAGCAATTCCTTAGCCATTGGATAAACTAAGTAACAAACCCACGCTTAGTTTGGGGAGCAACGGTAAGAAATGTGCGAAGAGCGCTAAATTATGTTAAAGGGGAATTAATTAATTAATAGGCCTACAAAAAATGCGTTTTCTTGGATTAACTTTGTAGTGAAAAGTAAAGAACCTTTATGTAATTGTTTGACTCTTATTCAGACACAATTCTACATTGTTAATATTAAAATGTTAATAACTTGCGTTTTTGTGATACATTTATATTGTAATCTATATATATAAAAGCGAAAACCCACTGATTCACTGACTCACTCATCACGATTTCTCAAAAACTATCTAACGGATTGAAATGAAATTTGGTATGTAGCTTCCTCTAGGGCCATAGGTGCTCACTAAGAAAGGGTTTGAAAAAATTCGAAATTTTAGGGGGGTTTGGGGATCGAAGTTATTAAATCACGATTTCTTCAAAACTACTGAACGGATTGGAATGAAATTTCGTATTTAGCTTCCTCTAGGGCCATAGGTGCTCACTAAGAAAGGGTTTGAAAAAATTCGAAATTTTAGGAGGGGTTTGGGGGGATTAAAGTTACTAAAATCATAATTTCAGATCTTTTATTATTATGACAAAATTGCTTTTATTATTTAAGATCTGTATATATAAAAGCCAAATACCACTCACTTACTGAACACTTAAAAAGAATACAATTACGTTAAAAAGACTGAAAATACCAACCACCACGGGCAACGCCGTACGGGTCAGCTAGTACAGTATATAAATAATCCACTAAACTTTACTCTTCCGTATTAATATACACAAGCGTGTTTGTTTGAAACTTGAGTAAAAATAAACATTTTTCCCGCTCATGTTCTTTTTTTGTTAACTCTTGGCTACCGAACAAATGCTTGGTACAAAAATAATCGCATACCTAGTAAACTGTTTGTTTTCTTCCGCCAACAACAAGACACACGGAAGACGTAAAACTTGAACATAATTTACGAAATAAGTTAGCAACTGTATTTACGAGAAAGCATAGGCTAAATTAGTAGAAATAGTATTGATTCTTGCTTTAATAGAAAAAACCATGCATTTCTTTTAACAAAATATAACCTACCTCTCAGGCATTAGAAGTGTACTAAAGTTATTATTTTAGCTGGGCTGGCATATCAACCTTAGAGCCCTTGTTAAAAGTAAGGAATCTTTCCCAAGTAATTAATTTGTGTAAACAAAAGTAGAATGATTAACAAAAATATAAATCTAAGGTTCCGGGGGAAGTGGGTTGGCCTAGAGACTAAAGGCTTTAGCTCAGTCTACTATAGTCGAAACTTCGTATAGACTCGAACCTAGTTATTGACTAAATTTATATGCGCTATACATATGCCAGTCGGTAGAGGTAATTTTAGACCAAAAGTTTCAGTAATTTACATACGGCTGATTTTTTTTATAAGTACATTCAAGTATGTAGATTAACATAAAAAAAGTTTACGAGTCTGTCGATTTCCCAAAGTAAAAAAAATCGATTATCTTTTGTTTTTCGATTATCCTTAATATTTCGAGCTGGGATAAAGATAGAGAAAAATAAAAAATACCACCGTGTAGGGAAGGTATTTTTCCACAAAAAATGTCATATGTATTTATTTCGCCCGAGCAATGGTTTGTCTCAACAAAATTCGAAAATGCAGGTATGTATTTAGCAGCAGGGGAAATCACTAAAAGGGGACATCTAATTCATATATGAAGCCGTTGGTTCATTCTAAATTGGCCAAATTTTAATATATCGAATTGAAACTTGACGTAGGAGTTAAAATATATATTTTAAACATTTATGCTGAGTCTCAGCTTGTTATCTTGAAAATGACCCGATCTAGGAGTCGATTTCGATTATCGATTTTAGGAGTACCGGACCCACGAACTAATTTTAATCTATTCCCGTTTCGTCAATTTTTGGAATATCAACACCAAATTTGTTTTACAAGTTGAGTACACCAGTATAAATATTCTTAGTAAGTATGAACGATTTTTTCCTTGTTATTTTTAAAAACGAGGCACTTGAAAATAGTCTTCTGTTTTACCTATCTCGTTTTAACTATAACACTTTTGTGGATTCAACGACTCCATTTTCGACATTTTTGAACATTTAAAAATTGGTACAGAAGTTAAAAATAAAATTGTTTTTTGCTATACTTATTTTAAAAACTAAATTTTCAAAAATGACTAATCTGCAGCTGATCAACACAAGCGTTTTGATGGAAAATCTAAAAATGTCCGAAATTATACTTTTTTAATTTACTTGTGCTTTTAAAAGTAAATGATGAAAAAGGTTTATACTCCTTGAACTTGTTTGAATATATATATTTAACTTGTAAAAAAACTTTCAGGTTGATATTTTGAAAATTTTCTAAACTGCATTATCGAATTTTTTCCAGACAAACTATTGCTCGGAGGAAATAAATAGGCCTACATATGACCTTTTTTATTGAAAAATACCTCCCCTACACGGTGGTATTTTTTATGCTTCTCTATCTTCATCATAGCTCGAAATATTAAGGATAATCGAAAAAAAATGATAATCGATTTTTTTTCGACTTTGGGAAATCGATAGACTGGTAAAACAAATTTTATGTTAATGTACATACTTTAAGGTACTTATAAAAAAATCAGCCATATTGCAAATTACTGGTAGTTGTAACCTATACCGACTGAGCTAACGCTGCTCCCCCGTTTTCTAACTAACAGTAGGCTTATAACTGGCGTAACAAAATTAATACAAAAAAGAGTAACACTATATCTAACCAATCCTCCATCTATTATACACTTTTAGGGTGTAACTTATCTTTATTTTATTTCTACTTATTGTTTAGTTAATATTTAACATGTTCCTCAAGACTATAGACAGGCTGTACTTTACTCAGACGTTCCCGCGTTAAGATGAACAGAGTCGTGAGAATTCCGTGATAGATAGTTTTATGCTGTTGAGAAATTAATTTGATATTGGTTAATGTAACTAACTATAGCATTATTTTTTTCCGCTTACACACTTCCTCACCAAGGAATATTTAATTAAATTACAAGTGAAAAAACATAGACCAAGACCGGGAGTTGAACCCGGGACCTTTACGTTTCCGTCGTGATGCTCTACCATCTGAGCTACCCTGATATCTACCGATATTGGTCGATGTTATCTCACTTGTACGGTTTTTACTGCAATTATTGAATTCACAGATTGAATACCTCGTGTTTACGACATTGAAAACAATCTCAATTCTTATTTCGCAGCTTACAGTGGTGTTATTATTATTATTTTTTTCCCCCGCTTCACACTTCCTCAGCAAGGGATATTTAATTAAATTACAAGTGAAAAACATAGACCATCACCGGAAATAGAACCCGGGACCTTCACGTGTGTGTAACCGGATACAACTGAGATTGCAATATATCTTGTTTACAAGTAATTTATTAATTAATATAGTCGTATTGATAGAATATATTTGATAAAATGATAAAAGTCGTATTTTAAACATTAACATGAAAAATAAAGGATTTAAAATTTGTTGATAGCCTTATATAATATTTTTCAATCTATATTATAATTACTGAGCTTCAAGCTACGTTTATGAAAGAAGCCAAATATAATTGCTCAGTTTTGAGCTAAAAACTGTTTAAAGCTATACAACACAACTTCTTTCTGCACAACGTCGGAGAATTTTTTAAAACAAAATAAGCAAAAATTTTGTTTATCAGTGTATAGGCAAACCTAAAAATTCATATTTTGGCAAATTGCATGTTACAATAACAGTTAAATTGTTGTTTTGATCCTAGATCAACAATTCAAACAAATTTTACGTTAGGCCCAAAATAAATGATATAAAACGGTATTTTAAACTTGATTTTCACCTAAAGTTTGATAGGGCAATATTGAAACACGTATTTCAATTTTGTACCATTATAACCTGTATAGTAGAAAAATATCGTAGGAAGTTTCGAACTGAAATTCCGTTTAATTTGGAAACATATTTATTTCCGACAATAATTAATAGTTATACGTCCTTTTGATATTTATCTCTAATGGTTTATCGACTTAAAGCGATACATTTGCGGCGTTAATTATTACCGAGACAAATGGCTGTGGACGGAAAACATTTGATTCAATGACAATAAAACACCATTTTGAACAAATCTCAACTAACATTGAAACACATCTCATAGTTTTGCGAACTTTCTAATTCACGTGATAAACAATTATTCCCCGACCTTGCTGACGAAAACACTTGTGTACTTTGAGATGGCTAAACAGGTGAAATTCACAAGGAGCAAGGTCGGTACTACAAAGTATATTGTGGCAGCAACACCCAAACGAAATTTTCGATGTCTCGTATTTTGTCGGGCAATATGGGGCGGGCACTAGCGTACTGCAGAAGCACTTTTTGAGTGAGTATCATGCAGTTTTCTTCTTACCGCATAGTTTTATTCTTTAGATTTATGGTAAAGAATGTTATAATAGCACTCATTGTTTACAAGACGTTGTTCTTCTAAAAAGTCACACAAAATAATCCCTTGGAGTCCCAGGAGACCATTTTCTAATTCAGTTTGTCATTAATAATGACACTGTTGTATTACTAATATTACACAAATCAGCTATTGTCGAGATTTTTATACGTCTGTCACAGCGAATAATGTAATTTATGCGATTTTGAAGCTCGTCAGTTGAGATTTCAACCGGTCACCCAGCGCGATGAATATCAGTAACACTGACTTGTTCTGTCCGATTAATGCAATTCAATTCTGACTGTTCGATTCGTATTTATACAAGTTTTCCATCATTTAAACACATTTTTCAAAATACTGTTTAAATTTTTTAAGAATTCGCACTTTCGGATAAGAAAACTCTTATCACTGAACGTTGCTCTTCTGGGTACTCATTTCGAGAGCAGATGACAATTTAAAATAAACGGTACCAGGAACTGGCACATACTTTCTCACAAATACATTTAAATTACTAAACAGATTCACTGTGACTTGTAGGGTGGGGTAGGAGAGTTTTTTTATTAAAGTTGGAGATTAACTAATAAATATTATTATTATTATTATTATCTAGAGAGAAAAATATTCGATCGATTTCGAAAAAATTTTCACCAAACACGTCAATTAGGTCTTCATAGATGCACGTAAAATGGTTATGTTATTTTTTTTAAAACAACCCGCTTTATGGCCAAAAAACCCCCCAAAACAGTTATTATTATTAGCTAAACGAGAATTTTTAGAAAGATGCGGGTTTCTGTAAATGGTAGGGCACATTAAAGGCTACAAAAAAGCCAAATTTTATCAAAATCGTTAGAGCCGTTTATTAATAAAAAAATAATAACTGATTTTTTGGGGGTTTTTTGGCCAAAAAGGGGGTTGTTTTTCAAAATTGTTCAAAACCCTTTTTCGTGCATCTATACAGGCGTACTGGACATGTCTGGTGCAAATTTGGTTGAAATCGATCGAATAGTTTTCTCTCTAGCTTTGTATACTTTTATTAAAGTAGGCGATTAACTAATAAACATTATTATTATTAGCTAGAGAGAAAACTATTCGATCGATTTCGAACAAATTTGCACCAAACACGTCAATTAGGTCTTTATAGATGCACGTAAAAAGGTTTTGAAAAATTTTGAAAAACAACCCCCTTTATGGCCAAAAACCCCCAAAAATCAGTTATTATTATTATTATTATTAGCTAAACGAGAATTTTTAGAAAGATGCGGGTTTTTTTGTATGGTAGGGCACATTAAAGGCTACAAATAAGCCTAATTTTATCAAAATCGTTAGAGCCGTTTTTTTATAAAAAATAATAACTGTATTTTTGGGGGTTTTTTGGCCAAAAAGGGGGTTGTTTTTCAAAATTGTTCAAAACCCTTTTTCGTGCATCTCTACAGGCGTACTGGACATGTCTGGTGCAAATTTGGTTGAAATCGATCGAATAGTTTTCTCTCTAGCTTTGTCTACATACAGACATACATACAGACATACATACATACAGACATACAGACATACAGACAGACATTTTGTAAAAACCACTTTTTTGGACTCAGGGGGTCCCAAAACGGATATTTCCACAAAAATCTCAACATCGATTTTTTTTGCGATCACTATACTTTCTCTATACTATAGTATAGTGAGAAAGTAATAAAATGAACAAACAGTTGATTGTTTCTTACAAACAACTGAATTAATTTGTCCCAAAGGCAAACTAACTAACTCATCATCAGAAAGTTTAATTTAACAATAATCTATAGTTTTCCCGCTATTATGTGTATCTCTTTAATTATTGTATAACAATAATAATAGTCTTTTCTGTGTGCCATAACTAATACGTCAACTTTTGAGCAAGCCATATTTCTGATAGTCCATACCAATTAAGTGATGATGTAACACTTAAAATATCCGATGAAATTGGTTGAGCACTTTTCGAAATATTCTCAAAAACACAAATAAACTTTTTATATTTATAACATGGTTTACATACTTCATAAATGGGCTATATTTAAAAGATCTAACAATGTAACAGACCACCCCTGCGGTACATGTAATTAAAAACGAATCAGTTAGACTTTTGGTTTCCCCAACACTTCGCACCTAAAACATCAAAGGAAAGTAGTGTTTTTAAAATGCTAGTACCCCAAAAGGCGTATTCTAAGGAATGAATGGTTTTTGAAGATATTAAAATTTTTTTGTTAAGAAATAAAAGAAGACGGAGAAAATAAATTATTCGAAATTACAGGCACGCCCCCAGGATGGGGCTTTGGGGGCTAAAGATAAAATCCAGTAAAAACAGTATCAGTCGATAAATAAAAAGCAAGGAAAAAAATACGGTACTAAAACGGCTTTTAACTTTTACTAGCAATCCTATTGCAGCTCCTCCTGAGTTTTTTTATTTGTTAAATAGATTTGCTGTTTCCGCATTATAATTTGGATTTAAAAGTTTTAATTTCTCATACTTTTAGGTACGTTCACAAAAACAAAAGGACACTCTTACCATTAAATGACAACATTGACAGCAATTAACAATCAAATCCAAAGTTGCATGTATCCAATGAGTGTGCAATTGCAAGCCCTGATTACAAACTGTTTATGCAAGATGTTATGTTGTTATAGGCACCTATGCAGTTTAGGTATAAGTCTTGCAATAAAAATGCATTGCAACAAATCACTTGATTCTGTTTAAATGTCCAAGTTATTATTTACATTATATCTGAACCAAGACTTTTTTTATTTCATCTAACCATTTTTTACATGTTTGATATTTTTACTATCATTATACATGTTAGGCGATTTTATACATTTTAAGTATTACAACTTTACAAAATAGTTTCGAGGTAATAAGTGTTGATTTTTGGGGTTTTCCATTTTTTTTATTATTATTTTATTCAGGCATTAACAAATAAAATTTTAAACAAAGAACTAGTCATGTTTTGACTAACAACGTTTGAATCTAGCAAGATTAACAATATTGCACCACTATGTCCTCTACATGAAGTGTTCGTTTGATGAATTCTGCATTATGCTGACTATTCAGGCAACTCGAAAGGTTTGTCTTTTGAGTCTTCTTATGTTTCCCTCTTGAAAAAGTAGTTTAGCAGCTTCAACGTTTGTGTGTTGATGGAGTCTCTCGTGATGTTTTTTGGAACACTTCTTTACAACACTTGACACTGTATCCATTCCAAGATCTCTATGGATGTCGCTATTACGGGCGTACCAAGGAGCATTTACAATTCCTCTAAGTACTTTAATCTGAAAACGTTGGACAATGCTCTGATTGCTGGTTTTGGTGCATCCCCACAGTTGAATACCATATACCCAACTCGGCCTCAGTATTTGTTTATAGAGCATGAGTTTGTTGTGAATGGATAACTGAGATTTTCTCCCAATTAACCAGTACATTTTCCTATATTTCAGTTGAAGTTCTTCCACTTTCTTTTTAACTGCACTTTCCATTTTAACTTTGCATCAAGGTTCATCCCAAGGTATTTCGCTTGATTTGCATATGGTATCGGAATATTATTGAGAGTTACAGGTTATGGTTCCACTGATTCATTAGTAAAGTTAATGTGTAGACTTCGACTCGTTTACTTTAATTCTCCATTTTAACAGCCATTCTTGAATATTATTTATGGTTATTTGCAGTTTGGGTGTTACTTCGTCTACTGTGTCACCGACTGCTAGGATCGCAGTGTCGTCCGCAAATGTGGCGGTCATTGTATTATTCATTTGCGGGTAAGTCGCTTGTAAATAGTACGAATAGGAATGGCCCTAAGACACTCCCCTGCGGCACTCCTGCTTTTGCTTCCTTTATACTGGAATAGACTCCTCCTTGTTTAACTCTAAAATATCTCCCTTTGAGGTACGATTTAAGGATTTGGCCATACTCAAACGGCAGAGTTTTCTCTAATTTATATATTGAACCATTTACCCATACTTTGTCGAATGCCTGCGCTATGTCAAGAAATATGGCAGAACATATCTTTTTTTCCTCTAGGGATTTTTCTATTACAGCTGTTATTCTGTGGTCTTGATCAATAGTAGAGTGTTTCTCCCTAAATACAAACTGATGGTATGGAATAACTCCTGATTTTTCAATTTCTGGCTTGATTCGTTTTAAGAGTAATTTCTCAAATAGTTTTGTCATAACTGGAAGAAGTGAAATTGGCCTGTATGAGGTTATTTCACTTGGCGATTTGCCTGGTTTAGGTATCATGATTACATCCGCAAATTTCCATGTTAGGGGAACATAGCAGTGTTTGAAGGAAGCATTAATTATCTATATATATAAAATATATCTATATTATTCAATAGCGAAGCATTGCCGGGTCAGCTAGTGTCTGATATTTTCTTTATAACCTTATTAGGCAATTGTCTGAGGATCTCTCCAGTTATCAAATCATACCCTGGTGATTTTTTCAGTACCAAGTGGTTCTTTATTACATGTTTTACTTCTTTAGCATTAGTCAATGGTATTTCTTGTCTCACGTGGACTATGTGACTTTCATTTAATATAGCTTGTTGATTAGTTGTTGTTTCATTGGGTTGAAAGGTACGCTCTAGATGTTCAGCAAAATTTTCGGCTTTTTCTTCTTCAGTTTTAATCAGACTACTATTTAATTTGTTCTAATTGGTGGTATGTGAGTAATTAACTGATCTTTTCAGATATTTAGTAGCTTTCCACAGTAAATAATCCGTACCTTTGCCATAGGTGAGTGATTCTAAGTATGAGTTTATTGAGTCATTTTTAAATTCCAATATTTTTCTCCGTAATCGTTGTGTGAAGTTATTTAACCTATTCTCGACGACAGGATCACGCGTTCTTTGCCATTTGCTTCTTGTTTTTCTTTTCTCCGTCACTAGCAATTTTATTTCCGTTGGATAACACTTTCCGGTTATTTTATTGTTTGATAAGTTAGTACTATTCCATGCTGCCTGCTGTATGGCCTTGGTGAGCTTTTCCGCCTCTTCTTCTATTGATTCTTTTGATGAGAATTGTATATTTAAATTAATTCTTTTGCTTAGTTCATTTCTAAAATTTATCCAGTCAGTATATTTATTTGTTGACGTTAGTTGTTTTTCATTTGTAACCTTTGTATAATTGAATGAATTGGGGGTTTTCATGAATATTTTTTAATTCTTAATTTAAAGCAACAGACCTTTTATTTCAGGAAATAACTGTATTTCAGTATTGTGTGATATTGTTACTAACCGGAAGCCCGTAGATGTAAGAAGAAGAGTGTTTTATTTTTAGATGTTAAGCTCTCTAAATGATAAAAATCGTATTAGATAATTATTGTCTACAAAAAAATAAGTCGGACTAAATAGCTTAATATGTACAGTGAAGTGAATTAATTAAAAAATATTATGCAAAAAGTGCAACAAATGATAACATTTTATGAGTTTTCCTAGATAAGGCCTAGTGATTTACATGTAAAAACTACATAACATTTTTACTTTCTCCCCCTATACCATAGTATATGGAGAAAGTATTGTATTCGTCAAAATTTTCGAGTTTGAGTTTTTGGTGGAAATATCCGTTTTGGGCCCCCCTAAACCTAAAAAAGTGGTTTTCGGAGTGATGTCTGTGTGTGTGTCTGTATGTGTGTCTGTGTGTCTGTGTGGATGTTATCAGACCTAGAGCCTAAACCAGTCGTCCGATTTTGATGAAATTTGGTATGGAGGTACTAATCCACGGTATCTCCAGGTATTTTTTTCATTTTTGTGAATTTTTTATTTTTAAGGGTAATTTTCCCATAAAAACCATTAAAATAACGGGAAAATCTACTTTTCTCAAAAACGGCTCTAACGATTTTGATTAAAATTTTATAGTTTATTAGGGACCTAAAGTACTATAAACTGTAAAATTTTAATCAAAATCGTTCGAGCCGTTTTTGAGAAAAGTTTGTTTTTCCGTTATTTTATGGATTTGTATGGGAAAACGACTTTAATACAAAATCACCTCTCCTACCCCACCCTACAAGTCACCGTGAATCTGTTTAATAATTTAAATATGTCTGTGAGAAAGTATGTGCCAGTTCCTGGTACCGTTTATTTTTATCAAAGATTAAAGAGCTGAAAGTACGTTTTAAAGGTCGCATATTGACAAAATTTGTGGACTCCCCATTCTGATTCGCGTCGTGCGTGTCATTTGTAGTATTCAATTTAAACTATGCTCCAGCCCTCCCTTTGGAGAATAATGCCCCCTTCGTAATGGCATTGAACATTTTAAAATTATAATCAGTAAATAATCTTCGACATTAAGTTTTAAACCAGAAAAACAAAAGTAAAATAAAAATCTACAAACAAAGTAAATCAACTTCTAGAGTACTGTTATTTTAAACCTCCAGATCAACCATTTTATTCAAACTGTTGACGATATCACTAAATATTTAGAAGGCATTGGATGAGGCACTTGAACAGTCTGCTACAGTGAAACCGAACAAAGGCTGCTTATGTTAAAACTGATTTACTGGTGACGATTTAACCGGCATAAAGACGGCATGCAACAAAAGTCTGGTTTTATAAAATAAGTCACTTTTGAAATCTAGTATCTCTTTGGGGTGTTTTACTAAATTTGTATTTTAAAAAACAAATGTTTTACTCTAAACAGCATAGAAACACAAGACCTACATGCTCGAAGTAAAACGATAGCAAAGTTGACATTATAGCTTCAATATATTACTCCATTGTATAATACAAAACAAAGTTA
>JAGFPH010022158.1:0-12800 GCA_018207615.1 Philaenus spumarius | reverse complement strand
GAATTGGTTGTACCGCCAAGGCAGGTTTAAGGAGAAGTAGACTGTAGGGATGACTCGCCCATTAGGCCAAGTTCACTCCTAGTTTGCTCGAACTGTACTATTAGTCCAGCAGTCAGGTACTTTTACCTGGACACAATTCCAAAGTTAATGAAATTTTGGGGTGTTGTTTGGGGATGTATAAGGATGTAGTATACGAGTTTTCCACCTAAATTTCCTTGTGGAAATATCAGGGGAGCCAAAAAACCGTGATTTTTCCGGAATTTTTTCGGTTTTTTGCCTATAACTAAAAAATTACGCGTCTTACGGAAAAATATTACCAATAAAAAGTTAAAGAACGTTAAATTTCCTTCAAGATTCACTGGTCAAAAATATTTTCGGCCAAATAGTTACCGAGGTACAGCCCTCTAAAGTTAGGCAACATTTCTTAAAATGTACACATTCATTTAAAAATGCATGTCTTTGGTCCCTATATTTCGATTTTCAACATATCTGTGTATAGTGTATATTATGTATACCCCTTACCTTTTACCACCCACCCCTCCTAGACTCCCTTCCCCACCATTATTTATGGAGATATACCTAATAATATGCATTTTATAGGCCAAAAAGTAGTAAGTTTTTTAATCACAACACCAAACCATATCAAGAGTAAATTGAATCAGCTGACCAGTTCAAGAGTAAATTGATCTGTCTCATTTAATTCGTCTGGTCTCGTTTTCACTCTCACATTATCCCAATTAAGAACTATAGGTAGTTGTAGAACGAAATCGTTACTTACTATTTATATATTTAAACTTATGCACACGTATTTACATTGTAAACTAAAGGTAATAATATATGCACATTAGATAAATGCTAATGGTCATCAATTATTTGTCAGTCTTGACTTTTTTGGGGCACACTGTCACCACTTTCATCCTCCGAGTCGTCACTCGATCTGTTGCCTGCATTACTGATAATAATGTCAGCTCCATACTTTTCCTGTAGACGCCTCTTCACAGGTTTCACGTGTGGTCGAAAATCTTCAGGTACCTACCTGATAGAACAACTGGCCCATGGAAAACTGGCACTCATCACTATTCTCTTCAAGAAACGAGAAAATATTCTCCATGGCTTGATCAAAGTTGGAAGTACTTACACGTCCAGGTCTCTTTTGCACACGTGCAGGAATATTGTAAAAATTTTTAATACAATGTAACTAAATCTGTGTTAAAACTCTTCAACAATGCAACACGTTCTCCTTTTTCTGCCCCCAATCGTCAACTAGCTCTCTTGCTTTTGACAAAATCGTATATGCTAGTCCTGGTAGTGTCACCTTTACCATACAATTACGTCTTTCAGGATTTAACTTTAACTGTTTTATTTCTGTAATCTTCAGTAACATGTTCATCGCACAGGAAATAGGCATTGTTGTAATCCAATGTTAACTACTTACCTGACCGGGTTGGTTTGGGGGTAGCAGAAACAATTTCCTCATCACGACGTAAAGAAACCAAAATCAATTTTTGAAGTGATGACTTCTATTGGCCAGTTGGGCACTGAATTCTATGTTTCTGAAATCTCGCGTCACGCAAACTTTTGCGTAGACACAAGTCAGAGCGTGAAGAGGGAATAGGCGATACATATATATAGACAAGTAAGCGAGTGGAGAGGGAATAGACGATACATAGTATATAATAATACGTTATTATAATTATTATAATCACATATATTATTTCTCAAGGCTATTTTTTTGTCGGTACGCCATAACTTCCTTAATACATCATCAAATAATATGAATGAGGCATCATTTTTAAGCTTTCCTTAACCGCTACACCGAAAAAATATACAAAATACAACTATACGAAAAAAAAAGAAATAAAGAATCCGAAAGTAACAGTGATGTAAGATCAAATAAGTTGTAGGGATATTTTCCTGGCGTTGGCAACACTGATGATAACAATACCCAGCTGGAGAGCTGCCGTTACGCCACTACATTGCTATTGTTAATTAATTGTAAGCGTGGTTATAAACAGCATTGTGGCTACACCTATTTGTTGTTGTTTACCTTCTGCAAGTTGGTAAATTGCTTAAAAATATTTAATAACAATAACAAAATTATTTCTCTTTAACATGGATTTAAATTAATAAAACACTGTTAGTAAGTTAGAATGCGAATGCTTCGCACGGGTCAGCTAGTATTAATATATTACATAATAATATTAGGCCTATATTATATATAATAAGTTGCGAAAAATAGTGACCATTATAATGTAAGCATTATTTATTTAGTGACTAATGATTTTGAGTGAGGTATTAGTGTATGCACTCTACATAGAATTCTAAGAATAATTCAATATTTAAGGGATAATTATTATAATAATTATAATTATTATATTTGTGAGTTTTAAGTTTTTTAAAGAAGATTGATTTTTGTCTAACTAAAGTTTGTTTAGACAAAATTTTACGTTTTATATATTTTGACAAAGTAATTAATATTTTACATTGTATTATTTTACTGTAATTTAGGCCTATTATTACTCACTTAAATAGGAAGGTAATGTGACCTTATTACCGTACCATGATAGAGGGCTCTATCTCGGCAAATATTAGGCCAAAAAATATGTTTGGCCAGTGAATTTTTAAGAAAATTAATGCTCACTACATTTACTGAAAAGATTTTTCGGTAGGACACGGTGTTTTCCAGTTATAGGCAATTATTTTCATAGGATATTTATTATAGGAGTTAATGGCCTATACAATGCATTTCATTAGGTATATCTCCATAAATAATGGTGGGGAAGGGAGTCTAGGAGGGGTGGGTGGTAAAAGGTAAGGGGTATACATAATATACACTATACACGATATGTTGAAAATCGAAAGATAGGGACCAAAGACATGCATTTTTAAATGGATGTGTACATTTTAAGAAATGCTGCCCAACTTTAGAGGGCTGTACCTCGGTAACTATTTGGCCGAAAAATATTTTTGACCAGTGAATCTTGAAGGAAATTTAACGTTCTTTAACTTTTTATTGGTAATAGTTTTCCGTAAGACACGTAATTTTTGAGTTATAGGCAAAAAACCGAAAAAATTCTGAAAAAATCACGGTTTTTTGGCTCCCTTGAAATTTCCACAAGGAAATTTAGGTGGAAAACTCGTATACTACATCCTTATACATCCACAAACAACACCCCAAAATTTCATTAACTTTGGAATTGTGTCCAGGTACCCCCCAAAACTTTTACCTGACTGCTGGACTATATAATGTACCCACTTTTCATTTACTGTATTGTTTGTACAGAATTTAGACAACAATTTAGTCATTTGATTTTGTTGAAAATTTTGTCACTAAAACTAATTTGAAAAACAAAACTGTTTTAATTATTAAAATCCATTTTAATGTAATCCTACTTGATCAATATCAATACTAAGCTGTATGACGTTCTATTTTTGGCTATCGCATTAGTCTATAAAGAGTCTCCTTTATACGCAGAACTTTGCCGGAACGCATCTACAGTGTATAACGAGAACTACAGTACCTGTATTTAATAATGATTAAAAACTGTGCTTTTTATTTACCGGAACCCTTTTTGACAAAACCGTATGTGACTAATATAAGTACAGTACAGTAGATTTGCTGCTATATGCGGATTTCACTTTGCGCATTTACTTTAATGCGTGGGTCTACCGCAAACCAAACTTTTTTACTACCTCGGATAACCCGGAACTCGGTAAGTCGATATTCTTTAACTTGTTAACTGGTTTGTAGCCATACCCGTGCCCACTCTTAACTCTACAGTATCAAATCGGTATTCCTGATTATTGATGATTGATTGTGAAACTCAAGGACTCCCATGTGCATGCCTATGTAGACAAGTACAGTTAATAAAGAATAGTGCACCAACCGGGCAAACACTTCAATAACCATTGCTCTCATAATGAATGATTTTAAATGTTTCTTTACGTACTTAATAGCAATTTTTGTTTATTTAATACACTTGAGTTTGAAATGAATCAAGTTTTCATCCAGTCATTTGCACAAAAAGAAAAACGATCCTCCAAGTGAGTCAAAGTTTAAATTTTCTAATTTAACAAAATTAAAATTATACACTTATAAGTTGTAATGGTTAAACCACTTGCGGATTTTGTTCTTGATATCTGGGGGTGCGAGCTCACCGGAATACCAAATTCAAACACCAAAACCCAATTTAAATGTTCTGTTCATAGGCCTAAAAAGGTAGCCTATTTATTTCATCTATCAATAACCCTTTTGTATTTTTATGTTAAAGCTCATTATAATTGTTAAAAGTAGCATTTCATTTGTATTATTATTAACCATAATAGACTAATAATATCACCGCTAGAAAAACATTTTGAGAATGTGAGAAGCCTTTTTTTATTTTTATTTCCGAGCAGATTTTTGCTTTGGAATATTTTTTGAACTCGAGTCGTTTTGTGAAGTTGGTGAATAAAAAACTAAGGAATCTAAAACCGTACATAACAAACCTGATTAGGTGAATTTATTAAAAATACAAACTTCACAAGAAAACATTTGAATCAAAAGAGTACTTTTGAGAATTTGAGTTATTACTGCTTCAATAATAGTCTATCTAAAGTCTTTATTATATTTAATGTTTTGTCCCAGTTACCTTATTTTCGTCCACCTTTCGATAGAAATACATTTGCAAGTTTGTCATGGTCCATGGCCTTTACGATATCACTTTCCGAAAACAGAACCATCAAGTGTGATAGACGTTCTTCATTCATTGTCGAACACATCCAGTTGTTTATTCTTCGCATAGCTGAAAATGTCCGTTCACAAGTTGCGCTGTTGGATGGCAAAGTAAATACAATACACATCATCTTATACAAGTTAGGGTAGGTTCTATCATTGACGCTTTCGATCAGAGCTGAAATATTTTTTTCACTGAGGAAGTCTTCAAATTTATTAAAAGATTTTCAGTGTTCTTTTTTCTCGTATAACAAGATTTGCATTTACGTTTTCAACGATTTCACATTGACACATGCCTATGAGATAACTGTTTATGAAGAAAACACTTTTTTCCAACATTTAATTGCAAAAACTGTTCATAAGAAGTTGCCAATTTCAAACTGTCTTCTGAAAATCTTCTTTTCATTTCTGCTAACAAAATGTCAAGAAAATTGGGTAGTAAAAACTTGTTTGAAAGTTAGCTGTTGCCGCCGACCCTTTCCCATCTTCATTAGGATTTTGAACATTGTCTGAAGGTCTGCGTCCCAACTGACGTAATGACAACATAGCTGTCAAGTCTATTAGACAGTACCCTCCGTCATTTGCTGCTTTCCGGTAGGCTGATATCAGTGAATCTACTTTCATCACTACTATCGGTCGGGATAAGAATGCAGTTTTCTTTAATCAACCTAGGTTCTAATTACACGTCTCAAGCACACTCCCGTAAATCCGCCCATGGGTTAAACAATGAGAGATTTAATCTTAATTTACAATGAAAGAATCTCAAATCTTTTTCACACTGTGTTATAATACATGTTTGCAGCCAGAGTTTGTGGAAATATTTTATGTAAAGTTGTGAATTATTTTATGTGAAAGAATTCTTTTTTGACAAATAAGTACGAGCTACGACGGTATGCCTCACATATAGAAGACTTAACAAAACTACCCGGCATAAAGTTACAGCGCATAGGTGAGTCATAACTTTGTTTTTAAATAACGGGATGGAGCTACTTTAAAATGCATTTTATTTCAGGAAAGTGAATGGATGGAACGTATTAGAGAAAGTCAAGGAGAAATTTACAAGCTGACGGACATTATTAACACTCTCACAGATGAACTGTCTGGGACCAAGTTGGAAGTAGAACGTGATAAGAGTAAACAAACAACTACCCAACATAAATTACAAGAAACAACCGATACAATTGAAAGACTTCAGTCACAGGTATGAACACATTGTTTAACTTTCTAATATATTCTCGCAACTAGGGATGGCGGTTATTGTAAAAACAACCGGTTATCGGTTTTCCCGGTTTTTTTCACAATCGGTTTAACCTAGCGGTTATAATTGCTCCAAAAAACCGGTTTTTGAAATAACCGGTTTTTTTTAGAAGAAAATAACAACGTATAGAATTTTTTTTTATATTTACAAGAAATGGAAAAATAAACATTTATTTTTACTACAAGGCAAACAACCACACAATTCAACGATTAGAAACCCAAATTTGTACCGATACGTTTACAAAAATAAAAATAATGCATTTTAAAATAATTTACAACTAAAAATACAAAACAAAAAATCAAATGAAATACACTATATAAGACAATATAAAATAATGTAATTCATGGCAAATAATTATTGTCCAACCTATTTATAAAGGCTCTTTCACATTTATGTTTACTACAAGACTTAATAACAACACAATTTAACGTATAGACACAAATTTGTACCGATAATTTTACAAAAATAAAAGTAGACCTAATACATTTTAAAATTATTTAAAACTAAGATTGTGCCAGATTGGAGAAATTGCTACATGACACAAAGACAGTGGCAATGCCATCTTGATAGTTGATAGAACTTAAAACAGAAATGTTACTTGAGAAAAATAGGCAAATAAAAGTGATGTAATTGCAGCCATTTCACGATTTCACTAGTCCAGAACTATTGCAAGGCAAGACAATCGTGTTAAATATTTTATAGACTCATAAATAGGATATATCAGTGTCGGTTTTTTTTGCCCGGTTATTGAATATTTTTTAAAAAACTGGTTTTAATTGGGACAAAAAAATAACCGTAAAACCGATTAATCAAAAAACAAAAAAACCGGTTTTCGGTTAAAACCGGTAGGTTTTTCCCATCCCTACTCGCAACTAGTTCCTGGCATTTTTTTTTATAAAACTATTATTTTTATGGTTTCTTTTAAATTATTTTATCTATACTTTCTAGCTAAATGAAAAGGAAGCGATATGTGGTAAACTGCATGGAGCCCTGACACATCTCAGCCTTAAAGTGGTGTCCAATGTTCAGAACTTGGAAAATAAAGAGGCTTTACTAAAACATTGTGAAGAGCAAATATCTCAACTACAATCATTACTGCAAGAGGTAAAAATCAATTATTAAAAACTGTGTGTGTGTGTGGGGGTGTGTGTGCGAGAATGACATTTTGACTTTCAGACGAGAATTGAAAGTTTTTTAATATTAAATATTGAGAAAAAAATTATATATTGGCATTTTGAATTAATAAAAATAAGACCATGTATTTGTTCATTTCCATTATGAGATAGGAATATAAATACTTGTTTAGCTATGATCTGTATGGGCACAATTTTACATTTAAAACAATCTTAAGTAGCTACTTTGATACAATCCAACAAAGTTCCTTGCCAGTTTGCTAATTTGATCATATGTAAATCTACATTCTCATTATAAAAACATGTTTTGATTTTTAGAAAATAAATCAAGAAGAAATGAAAGACGAACAAATTCAAAATTTGAAAAAAGAACTAGACAAGTTGCATTCTCAGCTGGACATTCAACAGAAGAAGGAAAATCAGGTAAAATGCTCTTTACTGATTATGATAACATTAAACAAATGTTTTACTGTGACAATTTATAACCTCTGGTTGTAGTCAATTCTTAATTATCTGTAGCATTAGGCTACACCTACATTGTATCCGTATTTCTCCCAATCCGATATCTCCCGACTATCAGGCCCGACGACGTCTGACGTGAGTGCCTACACTGGTCCCGACCTGGATCGATCCGATCCAGTTGCAGGTCGTCAGTAGTGAACTCGTGGTGCAGTCGACATGAGAGGCGACAAATTTTTGTGCGGTGTTTTCTTAGAAAACAACTTACTCCTGAAGAGACGCAGAAGGAAGGCTTGGGAACATGATTTTAATGTGGATATGTCTGGAGGAGAGTTTTTTTATAACAAGCCTACCTATACGAAATCACAGTGATAAATTCAAAGATTACCACCGAATGAGCATAGAATCTTTCGATTACATTCTTGGAGGAATTAAGTGGAAAATCCAACTTCCGGAAGTGTATCAGTGCCGAAGAAAATTAACTGTTACAATACGAAAAGAGAACCATTAGTATTCATATTTTTTCCAATGTAAATAATAGTCTCTGATTTAATTAGGGATAACTAATTAATTATAATTATCAATCAGTACCTAATATCAGAAGTAAGTATATATTGTTAATATGAAGAAAATTACCTAATAACAATTACTCGAAAATGAAAAAATGTTTAAAAAATAAATATAAATTGACTATTATAAAGCAGTTTAGGTTTTAAAAAAGGAACTCTATGAAAAATAAACGTTTATTACACACAAGCAGTAAACTATATGATCAGTGGACTGTAAGTGCCCTGGTGTGAAAGTTGTACCTCAGCCAACATAGAAGAGGGATGCGATTGTTGAGCATTTTCAGTTCCAGTGGGAGATGTATAAGGTGATGATTGCACTAACAAATTGGAACCAAATGGTGGTGGTATAACTCCTGACGATCTCACTTCGTAAACGAAATTGTATTCTTCCAATGCATCAGTGACGTCCAGTATAATTTTCATTCGGAGTCTCAGTTTTTCTATTCGATGGAATTCCTTAACAGATGGCAGCAAACTCATGAAGAAAGCATAGTCTTCGTCATTTTGGTGTTTATTCGTTTGCCGAGAACAACGTTGTTCGAATTTCGATTTTCCTTTTTTCAATTTCAAGTGCTTGAAAATTATAATAAATTTTTTTGGTCTTTTTTTAGGACGATGTAGCTTATGTTATTTATCTTGTGGTTTGGTGAATGAATCAGATTCCGAGCCAGATGCCTCTGTTTCATTGGAAGAACGATTGGAATCTTGTTTTTAGTCCCCACTAAACAATTTTCTGGATTCGCCTCTGACGAGAGGCACACATAGTTTGAGTTCAATAAACACGTCCTCACTGCAAAATGTTGGGCAACTTGTTTCAAGACCGTAGCCGTGTGATTTTTGTCTACGGGTTATTCTAGCCTTAAAACAACAATGCAGACAGTTGCTTACAATAGTAGATATATAGTAGAACCCCTTTTAACCGGTCTGGTCGGGACCGAGACCCTGGCCGGTTACGAGTTTGGCCGGTTGATCCGAGGTTCCCCTAAAAAATAGATGTTTGTTCAAAAATAACCTGCAATACATATTTCATAAATAACCTAGCAAATAAGACGTTATTGCAACTCATTTTATTGATGTACTGTACATACTTAAGCAAACAAACACCAACTAATTTATAATATATATACAAGAACTTTTGTTCTCACAAAATTCAGTAAAGGTTCCGACAAAGCAACAGACGAAGAAAGAGAAATAAAGGATGCCACTTTCTTAATTGATTCTGCGGCATCCTTTGTTTATTTTTTATGCCCCTCCTCCCCTGTTAGTTCCTCTGCCACAACACTCCCGTTCCCCTGCCGCACACCTAACTTTGCGTCACCCGCTATATTTTCTAGGAAATGTCCGTTAAACAATCAATGTTTGAGACTTGGGCCGGTTAATATATTTGAGTCTGTTGTTCATTGGGATAGGCCGGTTAATCCGAGGACCGGTTGATCCAAGGCCGGTTAAGAGGGGTTCTGCTCTAGTACAGATAGTTGTTTACAATAATTAATTTAGTTTATAAGTATATTATTTAAAAACCTTTACCTTTATGATGAAGTTGCTGACCCATAGTTCAATTGACTCCCATAGTTCATTTTCAACGTCTCGGTTGTGTTAGGATGTACTCTGCTGATCCCACAGGACATTCTCATTCCTTACCAGCTCTATAAATAATTCCTTGTAAATTTTTGCACTCATTTTGATGAAGCGTCGGGACTTGATATCGGTTTGGAAACAAACATATTTGAACGGCCATCGAATCAGGCGTCATCGGGTGCTATCGGATTAGAAGTATGGAACACTGTAGGCACCTGCGTTAAGATGTTAATGTTTGGATCGGAAAAAATATGGATCCAATGTAGGTGCAGCCTTAGGTGGCTAAAACAGCACAGGTAACATGATGTGGTGATAAGCTGCAATTTGTAACCATACCGGTGTGCTCAAATAAATGTAAACTTAGTGTAACAACTCTCATTTATTTAGTAAAATGTATCAATTTTAATGTAAAGTAAAAACTGCCAAAATAAGTTAAACTCATCTTGATTGTTTTGTTATTTTACAAGATACGAGTTTGATGCCCATACTCTACTATGGAACAATATTTAGTTTTCCTGCACAAAATATTAGTTAAAATATTAGTTGCCTATCACTATTCATCTCAGCGAGCTTGAAAACTACGAATTTCACACTGATAACAGAGTTGTTTTTGATTATCGTAAAGGTTATAGAAACATCACTGTAATGTACATAGCAAATGTAAATGACACTTGTTATAATCTCATTTCAGATAACAAGAAAACAAAGCATGATTGAGTTATTGGAAAGCAAAATAGAGCATCTTACGGTAGAATTGGAGTCTTGTAAATACATGCAGAAAAGAGATGCTGATTGTGTAGCTGCTTTGCTTAGTGAGGTTAGAATTTTTTAAATTAATTAATAGTGAAGTGAAGTTAACCATTGCAAAGCTAAATAAATGTCTTTACATATTTGTAATTAAAAAACAGCTGTACAAAAACAAGTATTTCTTTCATATACTGTCTTTAATGTCATAAAATAACTTAATATTAATAACAAATAATTTTTAGTGAAATAATTGTTTTAGTGTATAATATGAAATATACACTCCTGGACAAAAGTTTTGCAACAACCAAGTTTGTCTTAAATTGATTAGTTTAAAATTAAATAAAAACATTAAAACCCTTTTTAATTTATTTGTTCCTTATCTTAGATTAAGAAAGCAACAAAAATATTAAGACTTTTAGAGAGTATCATATTTTATTTTCGTAAAAAAAGAAAAGGTAAAAAAAGCTGATAAACTTCTAGTTTTTAATTCAAAGAAAAATTGACACATTTCATTTAATTGGTTTATTATCAATTTCCTAGTATCTGGTATTTCCTCCTCTTGCTCGGATTACTTCTTGCAGCCTTCTCCTCAGACTACTAATGAGGTGTTGAATCTCTTCTTGCGGTGTTGCCTCCCACTCCTCTATCACTGCGGCTATAAGGGCTGCGAGAGTGGTTGCAGAGTTGTTTCTTCTCCTGATGCATTTTTGTACACTGTCCCACACGTTTTTAATAGGGTTTAGGTCTGGACTCTTGGGAGTCAATCGATTGAACTTATGCCGACCTCCATAAGGTAACCACGTACAGCGGGTGCGGTATGTGGTCGAGCATTATCATGCCTCAGTTTGAAATTTTGTCCCACAAACGGAACAACATGATCTTGCAGTATATCTTCCACATACCTTTGTGCTGTCAGAGCCGGTCTACGAAGTACCTCGAGTTCTGTACTGTATACCACCCCAGAACATCACCGAGCCTCCACCAAAAGTCATCCTGGGGAAGCAGGCTTGTGCAAATCTTTCGTGACGCCTTCTCCATACACGTTCGTGCCTGGTGAAGCTAGACTTACTCTAGTCTCATCTAAGAAGAGAACATTCTTCCAATCACCCACAGTCCAATGGATATGATTCCGGGCAAATCTAGGCCTTCTACTGGTCAAATCCACTTCTGCGAGACATCTACGGATGGTACGGCTCGAAAAATTCACATTGCGCACCTGCCTGATCAAACCTTGTAGCTGCGTACTGGTAACCGTCCTCCTGCGAAGTACGCTTAATGTTAGAAAAAGATCATCATTTCTGTCAGTTACTCTTGGCCTGCCTTGAACTGGTCTTCTGTCGTCTCGTCCAGTTTCTTGAAACCGCCTAACAGCTCTTCCAATTGTGGAACGGTGTACTCCAAAAATCCTAGCCACTTCACTTTGCGAACGCCCTTGTGGAACCAAAATTCTACCTCAGCAGTAGTTAAACGATAGTGTACATCCATAGTAATTTAAAAAATCATGAAATCAATTATTCTTACTAAATAAAAATGCACTGCATCACTCGAATCCCTTCAGAATACTGAGAAATTATCTTTGGTCAAAACTCGAAAGAGGGACAGGATTTGGACTTTTAACTGAAGACAAGATAAGAAAGGAAAAAGAGATCAGATAATAAACATTTTGCTATAATATTAAGTGTGTATTTTTTTCTATTTAAAGCATTATTGTTAGTAAACAAGTCATTATCAGTCCTGCGTTGCATTGACAGAAAATTTTGTTTGTGTTGCGAAACTTTTGTCCAGTAGTGTTTTATTGAGACAACTGTTGTTTGCTCTGCAGTATTAGGCTTATAACACATTGCTTCTATAATATTTCCTTATGGGTTAAAGAGCATAATGTAAGACTATACAAATAAAAAAATAGAACCCATTATCATGAGCTACTCCTGGCTTATGAGCTTATAGCCTAAAAAGCATGACTAAAGACTGTACAAATAATATGAGGTACATCCCAATATCCAGTGCTACTGCTAACTGATTAGCATATTAGGCTAAAATATTCTGACTATACTTACCATTGAAGGTGATTTATTAGAATGTCACAGCAGCTGGGATTGACAAGCAATGGTGTCAGATTAAATGGCCCAATATGTAACTGAGACTTAAATGTTCACAAGAATTCACACTAAAAATTTTAAGTTCGGTCATTTTATAATAGAGCGCTCCTAGTTTTGCCTTTTCTATTTACCGTGTTACCAGTGGCAGCGCTAATGAAAAGGACCCCCCACCCTCGGAAAAACAAATTGGGGGCCCTATAAAGATGGTTAAATGTAGTATAAATGGAGAACACTCAAATGAGT
>JAGFPH010022157.1:0-12800 GCA_018207615.1 Philaenus spumarius | reverse complement strand
TATTGCTCATTCATAAAAGGTGCAACAAAATAGCTCTTTCGTATTTACGATATTAAAGTAGCTCTTTAATAGCTGTTATTGCCTATTGCTCATTCATAAAAATTGCAACAACATAGCTCTTTCGTATTAACGGTATTAAAGTAGCTCTTTAATAGTTATTGTCTTTTTTTCATTCATAAAATTTGCAACAAAATAGATCTTTCGTATAAACGGAATTAAAGTAACTCTTTAATAGTTATTGTCTTTGCTCATTCATAAAAGGTGCAACAAAATAGCTCAATCGTATTTACGGTATTAAAGTAGCTCTTTAATAGTTATTGCCTATTGCTCAGTGATAAAACGTGCAACAAAATAGCTCTTTCGTATTTACGATATTAAAGTAGCTCTTTAATAGTTATTGTCTATCGCTAATTCATAAAAGGTGCAAGAAATAGCTCTTTCGTATTAACGTTATTAAATTAGCTGTTTAATAGTTATTGTCTTTTGCTCATTCATAAAAGGTGCAACAAAATAGATGGTCTTTCGTATTAACGGTATTAAAGTAGCTCTTTAATAGTTATTGCCTATTGCTCATTCAAAAAAGGTGCAAAAAAATAGCTCTTTCGTATTAACGGTATTAAAGTAGCTCTTTAATAGTTATTGCCTATTGCCCATTCAAAAAAGGTGCAACAAAATATTTCTTTCGTATTAACGGTATTAAAGTAGCTCTTTAATAGTTATTGTCTTTGCTCATTCATATAAGGTGCAACAAAAGAACTCTTTCGTATTTACGGTATTAAAGTAGCTCTTTAATAGTTATTGTTTATTGCTCATTGATAAATTGTGCAACAAAATAGCTCTTTCGTATTAATGTTATTAAAGTAGCTCTTTAATAGTTATTGTCTTTTGCTCATTCATAAAAGGTGCAACAAAGTAGCTCTTTCGTATTTACGGTATTAAAGTAGCTCTTTAATAGTTATTGCTCAGTCATAAAAGCTGCAACAAAATAGTTCTTTCGTATTACCGTTATTAAAGTAGCTCTTTAATAGTTATTGTCTTTTGCTCATTCATAAAAGGTGCAACAAAATAGCTCTTTCGTATTTACGATATTAAAGTAGCTCTTTAATAGTTATTGTCTATTGCTAATTCATAAAAGGTGCAACAAAATAGCTCTTTCGTATTTGCGGTATTAAAGTAGGTCTTAAATTGTTATTGCCTATTGCTCATTCATAAAAGGTGCAACAAAAATCTCTTTCGTATTTACGGTATTAAATTAGCTCTTTCGTAGTTATTGTCTACTGCTCATTAATAAAAGGTGCAACAAAATTCTCTTTCGTATTTACGGTATTAAATTAGCTCTTTCGTAGTTATTGTCTACTGCTCATTCATAAAAGGTGCACCAAAAAAGCTCTTTCGTATTTACGGTATTAAATTAGCTCTTTCGTAGTTATTGTCTATTGCTTATTCATAAAAGGTGCAACAAAAAACCTCTTTAGTATTTACGGTATTAAAGTAGCTGTTTAATAGTTATTGAGTATTACTTATTTATAATATGTGCATAATATAGCTCATTCATAATTATAATACTAACGCAAGTAAGTTTCGGTTAGACTTTTTAGAGTTTAATTTGAATTTTTTACGTAAAAAAAGTATATATATAATTAATTTTTAATTGTGTTAACAACTTCAGTACATAGTTTTACGAAATTCGTTTACTATTTATTATAACGAATAAATTTTTAAAAATAGAATTTTTTAATATAAAATTAAAGCCAGTACAAAATCAATTTAAAATAACGAATTCAATACATAATGCAATTCGACCATATAAAATGAATAACTATAATATAAAACAACACAATATAAAAAGGAACACATATTGTTATAAACACAATCAGGACAACTTTTTTTTTAATGTTGACGGCAAATGGGGTTTACACATGGAGAGTAGGTTGTGGTGAACCTTCGTTTTAAGTATTGGCATAAGCTTCAGTACTTTCTAGGCCCCTGTTGATCTCCTTTGGTGTTAGTTGTTTAATCAGTTGTTTTATATAATCTTCATGATGGGCTGTCTCAACGAACTTTTCATTCTAACATTTTTCTAAATTCTTTTACGTTGGAAATGTTCCGCAAGTTTTTAGTGTGAAGATTATTATCATTAAAATTATTTGCACAAAATGTTCAAATAAACATAAGTAAAACTAGCTAAAATATAAGTTTAATTCCAGTGATCAATCATTAGATTAACAATTACTAATAAATCAGTTATTGCTCAAAATAATATAAATGGACATTAGTTAATGGCTAATCACAATAGTCTATGTAATAAATGCGTAAAAGTCACTCACAAAATGTTATCGAATAAAGCTAACTATGCAAAAAAAAAGACTACTCATGCAGCTATTTAGAATGATCATAACTGTAAACCACTTTAGCACAGACTCACGGCAGCAGACTCTATGTGGGTAAGCATTGCAAGGCGCTAGACGTTCTGTCTATCTGCGAAATTGAAAAGAAGAAGTAAATATCCTCTATATGCGTATAAATTACTCACAGTACTTTTCTAGGGTTAAAGTAGCTCTTTTGAAGTTATTGTCTATTTTTGCTTATTCATAACATATGCATCGAAATAGCTCTTTCGTAATTAATTACTGCATTGAAGTAGCTCTTTTGTACTTTAGTCTGTAGCTCAATCAGAATAGGTTCATCAAAGTAGCTTATTCGTTGTTACTGTTTAAAGTAGCTCTTAAATGGTAGTGCACATTATGTATTTCTCTAACACTTTTGGTTAAATATATTCTGTGTTGCACGCACAGACGTTGGCTGCTAGGTATCGGAGTGTAATTTTGTTGGAACTTAGTCAAGCTGGAAAAAGACAGATTTAGCTACTATCATGGAGATGGTGATGCCATCCAAATGTGTGTCCATTTTGAAGCAGCCTCAAAATGATTTAGGAATAAATCAATCTTCAATCTTCAAATCGTCGAGGAAGTGGTGGTTTCTTGTCTACGCATCGGCCATTCCTTGCTAACCCACAGGTTTCTGATCAGGCTTGGAGGCTCCCATACTGTAATACATTTCCTTCTATGAAGCACCATATTTTTGCGAGTGACACTTAAAGGCATGTTCGTAAGAGGTTTCGCCTACTGAACTGCGTTCAAACAATGCTGAGTAATGTCACCCTGACCATTGATATTCTGTCGTTCCTTCAATGTTTGAATGTGATTGGTAATATTTAGAGACACTGGTATTGTCCAGATTATTTATTGTGTTTTGTTAATTAATTAGTTTTCGTAGTGTTAACGTGGAATTAACTGTTAAACTTTTGTGATTATGCTCCAATTGTTAAATGAGTAAGCATTAATTAAATGCTAGTCTTTTTCAGGCGTTTTAGGCAATGATGATCACTCAGAGTTTACGCCTTTAAAACACAAAGTGGGTCTGTTGTAACTATCGCAGTTTCAAGGTATCTAATTTGCTCCTCTAAATAGTTCCTGACTAGAGATTCGTAAATAATTAATTTTTGAAATAGGCGATAGTTGATTTATAAATTCAAAATGCAATTTTAAGGGGTACTTCAAGTGTACTTATCATGGCAACTAAAACATAAATGTTTCCTTTTAGTTGGTTTAAATATAATTTGTTGCAATGTTGTTTTGTGGCATTTTGTATAATCTAACGTTTTGAACGTGTAATAAAGGTGTCAGTTAGATAAAGAGAATTTAGAAAATTCTTGAATACATAATATCTTGAATACATATCTTGATACATAATATTATACGTATCTTGAATACATAATAATTCAGCGAATCCACGTTTGGTGACCGACCCTGTTGATTTCTTTTCTGGAGAACTACCGGGAAGATTTCTGAGTGGTTTGTTTTAACAGAAATTATTTTTGTCACCTTTTTTTTCTATAAAATGTAATTTTTATTTCACCTGAATATTTGTAATGCTGTTTTTTTTTTAGTTTTTTGTTTTATCTTCATAAATTTATTGACACCTCTTTCTGGAGAAATGCCTAACCAATTTTTGTGCTTTTTGTTTTAAATGAAAGCAAATGTTGTCACTGTTATCAAATAATTTTATGAAATGCCATTTTGGTTTCAACGGCGTATTTATAAGGGCACTTTTTCGGGTGTTTTTTTTTTTAGGTTACAACACTATTGTAAATATTTCTGGGGATATAAAGGGCTGATTATCGAACGGTTTTTTTAAATGAAAGAAAATTACGTCATTATTATCAAAATATGATGTTTTACCTAGTACAGATTTATAATATCCCAATAATTAAATAGTTATTTCCTTATAGCTCCCAAGCATAATTTGCCATCAAAAGTTTTAACTAAATTGAATTACTCCAGTTAGTTTCATCTTTGGAATTAATCTTTGCATTACTAATATCACACCAGCTACCTTCATATTATTTGTATTCGTGAGAAATTGAATAGCAAACACGTGCAAGTAAAAGTCCTTTGACTGACAGTGCCACGTCATTGGCCACACGTGTCGGTTATTACAAGCTCTAACACGGTTCAGACTTAGTATTTGAAGGAAAATTATAATACGAAATCCTTCATTTGATTAGACGAATGTCTATCAAAAGACATAAAATGTTTAATTTGCGATATAAAAGCTCTCGTAATGCAAAATTAGAAAATGCATCCTAACCTGTTCCAGGAATTTTCAAAAATTGTAAACATAAAAAGGCAAACAAAAACAATTGTTTCAAAATCAATAATTGGATCACGCAGCAGAACCGCTGACGTGAGTTGAGCAAATTTCCAAAATTAAGTTTATATGCCTATGTTTTATTGTTTCAACAAACAATTTGGGAAATAGGTCTATTCACGACGGTGTTGAATAACTGCAAAATGGTTCGCAAGCCATTCCGCATATTGGGAGTGTCTTCAATACACAATACATTGCGTGCTTCACACGCCAACCCCACGGTAGAATCCACCACATGGCTTTGAACGGGATACTTACATGGTATTTTACGTTTTAATCGATTTTGGGGGAACCAAGCAAGTTATCCGGTCGCGTAAAAAGACAAAACGTGCAGAATAACATCCTAAATTTATATTCGTAGAAAAAACTCAAAAAGAAATTCATTCTCGTACTATAAATCTAAAAAAATAGTTTCTTCCTGTCAAAAAACGTGCTTCCGATTGTTGGATTTTTTTGACTAACGAATTCGTTCGAGCGACGTAGACAACCAACATGTGTACCAAATTTGAACCAAATCGTACTTAAAATGCGGCCGCTATAGTGCGAACACATATATACATATATACATATATACAGTATATGATTTTTAATGACACCCCAAAATGTGATCTGGGGACCATGATCGGTGCTCATTTGCTAATCCTGACCTTGGGTCTAACCATAAAGGCCACTGCAATAGCTCATTTTACCTATGGAAATTCGCTAATAATCTGTTTATGCTCAGTAACACGGTGTTCTTGTTGTTATTTTGAATACAGATTTAAAATTTTCTTATGAGGAAAACATTGTTATTTAGCATCTGCTTTAATATTGTATTTTTACTAGGTGCGTATCTAAACTGTTCCAGGATGCTTACGACTAGTGCTGTCCACAGATAGCCGACATCTGCAAGACACTCGACATCCCGTATGAAATTAGGTCTCGGCTGGCTGCCATCTTGGATGACCCTACGTAAGGGTACGAACAGAACAAGTGGGTCGCGGTATAGGTGGAACTTGCGGTGGCTGCTACTAGTTAAGTCGCGGTTGATGTGGACAGCACATAGCAAGGAGGTTACTTGCTGCTCAGTCGAGGTAGCGCACGGAATGACAGACGCCAGAGTGTCATAGCGAGCTGCTGTGGTGGGGGATGGCAACCTGGCCTTGACCGCACCAATCACAGGGAAGCATCCTTGTAGGCATCCATGTAAAAACAAACTCATTTGATTTTCAAAAACATCGATGTAAACCTCCTGGATGGCATCGCGATAAACCTCCACCGCGACTTACCTGCTCTGTTCTCTTCCATTCACTGTAATGGGTTTCTTTTACATGGATTCGACCTCCATCTCCACCGTCACCCACTTGTTCTGTTCGTACCCTAAGGTGAAACCTACTGCGCCTCCATCCATCTGAAAACTCTACATGACTTGACTCTAACCCCATTTGTTTGCTGACCACCCTCTCCCCAGTGCATGTCCTTGGGGGAGATTAGCATGTTTTAGTGGGTAATTCAGTCACTTGGTGTGATGAAACACTCATTTGTCTATACAGGCAGAATTTTCCTAGGCGAAATTCCTGACTAGACACAATAAATAACAGAGTAATAAAACATTTACACGTAATTACGAAAAAATAAATCTAGTTTATGCACACATTCAAGGCAGACTCTTACACAAACTACAGTCAAGGAGGAGAGGACTGACAAATTGCGGCAAATCACTTGACACGTGTGACACTGCTGCTGTAACGTACTGTTTATTGTAAATAACTTTTAGAGGCAGCATCGGTCTAGTAGGTATTTTAATTACAGCCTCCTCTACTGTTTTCGATTATCTTAAACAGTTTAACCAGCAAACGTAGTAAAATGTGATCTTATCGAAACTTTAACATTTTAATTTACTTTCTTGCCTCAATAAAAAAAATTGATAAACCATATACCATCACTTAGATGGCCACTTACACAACACTCATTTTTTTTAAACGTATAAGTAGATTTTTAATTAAATAATTGCATACCAACAAAGGAAACATCAAATTCTGTCTCTTTCTAACCTTGTACATTCAGTTGGAATGTTTTTTCTTTAGATTTTCCTACAAAGCTTGACAATATTCTTTGTTACTTTATTAGGTAAGTACGAGCCTGTTCGTACGTAAATACAAGGCTGTTTGTATTTACAGCCCGCTTACAACTGTGTCATGATCAAGCGTCCCGCATTACCTTTGTCACATAGAGACTATACGCTTTCTTTAATAAACTTTACACTTTAATTCTGGATAACATACAGTAAGCCAATTCAAGTCAAGAAAATTCTCTTATATTATGTATGTTTCTAGTTAAAACTGTTGAAACTCATTTTTCTATTCTATCTACATTTACTTGGGAATTAAGTGGGTGAGAGAATTCGATGTTATCGTCTCTTTTAATGACTAGACTTGTTCTTATTATTTATTTTTTTATAATTGCATTTATTATAGCAATTTTATTTTCATTCAGTAGTTTTAATATATTTGTTGCAAATTAATTTTACTCTATTTTAAGTTAAATATGTAAACTTATGCATTTTGTTTTCAGTTTCCAAAAACCATTTCACACATTTAAATAAAAAATTTCAGTTTAAATAATTTTTTCACCATTCACTTCCATCCAAGAATAGTTTAACATGTTACAAGTGAAAAAAACTTGGAGCCACATCGGGATTTGAACTCGAGGACCTTTTCGTTCCCATCTAACATTCTGCCAACAACTGAGCTATACTAGAGAAAGTCTAGCCCGACCCATGGGCTTGAGGTGCGCAGTAGACCCTGAGTTGATTTGAGTGGTGGGGGGTCAGATATGCTCAGTCTGTTGCCGTCCTCTGAACGTAATACTTCGTTGTAAAATCTAATAAAATATTCCAATAAATATATTGTCTGTGCGTCGTATCCCTTCCCCTCCAGCGGACGGCGTCCCCACTTGCCTAAATTCTTCCTTCCCGCCAGGCATCTGAGAGGTCATGTTATATCTGACGAAGTATTCCCTGATCACATCAGACACATGTCAAAGTAACCTCACTTGTATAGATGGACATATATGTGAAGAAGCGGGCCGCGCAGGTAGGGATGTGAGTGTGGAAGCCAGGAGGTATGTTATGTGTGGCGGGGTGGGGGATTTGACTGCTGAGTACACTACTACCCAGTCTGTTTTTTACGGCTATGTTTTTAAAAGTTATGTACAATATTTATAAATAATTTATACAATATTTATTTATAACAATTTCATTAAGTTAACTATAGTCCAGAAATAATAACACACTACAATGTTTATAGAAAAGGCAGTGCACTTTATAACGCGACTAACCTCTGTCACCGTCTGACTCGCTACGCAGACCTCCACGCTGTTAGCGCATGCGCATTGGCCGTCCCTGCTTTTGCGCACACAGCCAACCGCTTCTTCACATATATTTCCTGCTGTACAGTTTTAGTTACAAACGAGCGAGATAGAAATGAATCCTACTTCTGTCTTCGGCAAACGTTCGTATTAAATTCAGTAAAAAGAGAGATAACCTCAACAAATGTCAGGGTACCTAAGTGGGCAGAGCATAGCTTGGAAAGCAGCTGTCTTCGAGTTCAAATCCCGTTCTTGCTTTGTTTTTTTCACATGTAATTTAGTAGAACTAATTTTTATCTATATGCAAATTATCAAATGAAGGTTTGTATCATGCAGACCGGTAGGTCTGCGAAAAACCCCAAACCGAAAGACCAACGGCACTGCATATATTTCTCTGCACAACTTCCCTTTGATGTTGCGCATGCCGCCGATGCATTTTACACAGAAACTATAAGGATAATCAAAAAAGTACAAGAATAACTTTCTTCATGAATTTTGAAGCTCTTTAAAATGAGCTATTAACGAAATTTCTAGGTTGCAAAACGACTGAGATAGACGAACTCAGTTTTTGAATAATTTGACAAAAAATGATTTTCCTGTTGCCTCCAAAATAGAAAAAACTACCCGGTCGATTTTGATGAAATTTGAAATACTAGTTCGTTATAGTGTTTCCTAGTGCAAGTCGTCGCCAAATTTTGAAAATTTTGAAATTAGACCCTGCACCCCCCCTATTTGGGGCCCCAAAATTTTGAAAAATTAGCTAAAAAGTGCAAAAGGCAAATCCTTGGTACTCAAGTGAGCTCCATGCAAAATTTCAGAAAAATTGAATAACTTCAACGGGCTCTGTGGGACACACAAGATTTGAAAATTTAGAAAAATCAGTGTCAAAAATACATCAAGTACAAGTAACCCTTATTAGGAATCGATTTGGGAAATATTAAAGACACATCTATGGTGCTTTACCTATTTATAAAAAAAAAAATCCGAAAATTTGATTGTGTATAACGAGCTGTAGGCGTGACACAAGTATATGCAATTTGCTATTTTGGAGGTAACAGGAAAATCATGCTGCCGATGCATTTTACGCAGAAACTATAAGGATAATTAAAAAAGTACAAGAATAACTTTCTTCATGAATTTTGAAGCTCTTTAAAATGAGCTATTAACGAAATTTCTAGGTTGCAAAACGACTGAGATAGACGAACTCAGTTTTTGAATAATTTGACAAAAAATGATTTTCCTGTTGCCTCCAAAATAGAAAAAAACTACTGGGTCGATTTTGATGATTTTGGAAGTTCTTAATGCATCACTTATCACTTGTTTATAATCAGCTCTTCACTTGTGTGGTAAGTACTTTTTACAATTATTTTGTAAATATAATTTTTAAAATAGTATATATTTGCCTAGTAGGCCTAACTTATTTGTCTTTGAAAATTTTCCTTTATAATTCAGAACCAATAACAGTAGCCCATTGCAATTTGGAATTTTTCTTGAACTATGCTACTTCTGACATAAATGTTTACAAAAATTAATAAATGATATTAAAATTAATGTCCTTAAGAATTCATCATGATATACTATGCCTAGACTTATATTTAATTCACTTTGTAAGTTTCATAACCTCTAATTTACAAGTATTAAAGCATACCATTTCTAAAATACTAGGCCTAGGCCCTAGTAGAATGTCTAAGATTTCAATAACTAAACGTAACATTGCATTTGAGAACTTAACATTGCTAGTGTAAAAACTAAAAATTAAGTTCTAATAGGCCTATCTGTTAAAATAATTATTTTACAAATGCTTTTTATTTGGTTTTTGCAGTAGGTAGGGTATAGGCTACACAAAAGTTAGTCTAACCCAACTTTTGACATTGGGAAATTAGTAGTTCTAGACTAGATAGGGCATTCCCTAGCAACAAAAATTGTTGGGGATTGGATGGCCCAACAATGTTCTACCACGGTTGGCCAACGGTACGTATTGGCCAACTTGTCTTCGTTGGGCCAACCCACCAATTCCCAACGGTGGGCCAACCATTGAATGTTTGGGTGGGCCAACTAACCATCAGTCTACGTTTGGCCAACTAACCATCAGCCAACATTGGGCCAACTAACCATCTGCCTTAGGCAAATCCACGGTGGCCATTCCAGCTGAATACACATTTTGTTGTACTGGGCCAACCATAATTATTTACCACTAAGCCCCAGTAAATAAATGTATAAATGAAAATTGAAATGAAAAATAAAAAGGAATTAAAATTAAAATGAATTAAAATTTAAAAGAAAAAATCAATAATAAAAATTGAACTACTAATACCAAGGAACACTTCAGGAATAAAAAACTAAAAACAAAGTAAATTACCGGTACTGTAAAAAAACATTTATTATCTTAACTCAAATGGTGAGTGCCTCTTTTCTAAAACATGATCTCAAACACTTTGATAATACCCTTTGCACAATGGAAACATCTGTAAGGCTTCTATTATAGTCTATTGTTAAAAGTTAGTTCCACTGTTTCTTTAAAATGCCATTTATCTTATTTTATTATTTACACAAACAATCAAGTAATTAAAGTTAATGTTTATCACACTGAAAACGCAAAGATCACGGTTGAAATCACACCATAGAACCAAACCCCTCCTAAATATATTAGACACAAACACGGGAGGCTCTAAAGTCGGCCTACATAGACACACAAATATCCCAAACCAAATTTAAAGAAACGTAGATCTTCTAATAGTTTGAAATGACTACTCCAACTATAATTATTTACCTTTCTTTATGCTGAAAAATATGTAGTCTAACAGTTATTTTATGATTTAAAAAAAAACATCGGTGTTTGTATGGTCACATTAAAAGTAACTAACTTCATACCACAGAATTTTGTAAAAAATTGTGAATGAACTTTTAGTATACCACTACTTATTGGAATAGCATTACATGACAACTTTTAAGGAAAATAAGAAGTACTTATATAACTTTGCAAACATACAAACATAAAACATACTGTAACTAGAAACTGTAAGTTAGTTTATTTCAGTTTTTCTGTTTTTAGGTTAGGACCCAACTTTGACAAAAGAAGTAGTGGTATTATACAATTTCACCAATGTGTGTAGCCTATCATTCTAATTTAATCATTTAACCAATTAGTCTGGCAAATTTGAGGTGAAAATTATATATTTTTGTTATTTTACAAATCATCAATTTTAATTTTAAAAGTGGCGATGCAATGTTACCTGCTTGAATTAGTACTAGCCTAATAAGGGCAAGAAAAAAGATTTAAGTAACATGAGGCAAAAGCGGAAATTTATTCGTATTTTTAACTTTTTATCCTAATGTATAGTTAATTATGTTAGGCCTATTTAAAAGTAATAGGTATCATTAGTTGTAGGCCTAGCAGCAATTTAATTTATGTTATAAGTAAGAACAATACACTTTTAGGTTATCTTTACATTTTGTTAGGTACCGCAATGGTATAAATATATGAATTTAAAAAAATGTCTATCCTAATTTATAGATTAATTATATATATATAGACCTATTTAAAAGTAATATTACTAGTTGGAGCTGTAATTTCATTTATGTTGTAACTGAGAATAGGTTATCTAACTTTTAGGTTATCTTTACATTTTGTTAAAGAATCGCCTTAGCAGAAACATTAATTAACAAAATTGCTATCTTAATGAAATTCCATAACCATACTAAATCACGTACAATATATATGTTATATTCCCGTAACCACAGAGTTTACTTGTTGATTTTAAAATTACATTTATACACAAAGAACTGACCGATAAATCAACAGATTGAAGTAATACAAAAATCGACTGAAAAACATATATTTTTTTAATACAAAGCAACATCTAAGTTGTTGGGCAATAGTTGTATTACCCTATCTGTAGGCCCAACGTAAAATATTGTGGTTGGGCCAATCCACAATTTTCAAACAAAGGCCCTTCGTAAATTATGTAACCGAGGGCCAACGATGTTTAATTCGGTTGGGCCAATGTTGGCATATTGTTGGCAAAACCACCCACCATATGCCAACCATGCCAACCAATTCCCAATGTTGGCCCAACGAACCTTGTTGATAGGGTTGCATGTATAAATTATATCAGTACAACTTGATTTAAATTATAATAATTATGCTACTGTCAGTAGGCTAGTCTATGTGTAAAAACTGAACCTTGAATGTGACTGGGCGTAAATTTACTATACGACCTCAGGCTAATATTTTTGCAGACAACGACATTGTTTTACATTCTGCTGTTAAATTTTGAATACAAGTGAACATAGGTACTGTGACTAAAAACTATTTTAAGTTAGAAATTCAGGCTATTCTTGCATATCTGTTGGCATAGGGTCGTATAGTAAATTTATACTAATGACTGTTACTTTTTAAAGTAAGTTTCTAATCTAAATATGGCTATAGGCCTACTTTATAAAAATTGTTTGTTCAGTTGTCATAGTTTGGAATGCCATAAATATATAAGCAAATTTATACCAAGTGTAGTAGCCTAGTAAGTTATTTATTGTAATAGGTTGAAGTAGTTAAATAACATATAACGGTGAACTTTTAGAATGCCACTACTTGTTGAACTAGGCTTAGCATCATTGGAAGAATTGTTTTAGGAAAATGAAAAGTGTTACCAACTTGACTTGAGATGTTTTAGTAATTTTATTAACTTTAAATACAATATACAAATTTGATTTTTGTGATATAGCCTATTTGATACTTAATTATA
>JAGFPH010022154.1:0-10403 GCA_018207615.1 Philaenus spumarius | reverse complement strand
TTTAATGTGCCCTACCATATACAGAAACCCGCATCTTTCTAAAAATTCTCGTTTAGCTAATAATAATAATAATAACTGATTTTTGGGGTTTTTTTGGCCATAAAGGGGGTTGTTTTTCAAAATTTTTCAAAACCTTTGTACTTGCATCTATAAAGACCTAATTGACGTGTTTGGTGCAAATTTGTTCGAAATCGATCAAATATTTTTCTCTCTAGATAATAATAATAATATTTATTACTTAATCTCCAACTTTAATAAAAAAAAAACTCTCCTACCCCACCCTACAAGTCACTGTGAATCTGTTTAGTAATTTAAATATGTTTGTGAGAAAGTATGTGCCAGTTCCTGGTACCGTTTATTTAATGATGTATTTCTGATGTGTATGTAATTAATCTGCCTGTGATTTTTCACGGGGGTTTACTAGTATTATTATATTTGTCAGCCCACATCGTTTTCTAGATAACAAGCTCTGATAAAAGAAAATCTTTGTATAAAAAATAATTTAAGAAAACACTTGAGTGATGGTCGTAAATGAAATAATGTTAATGTTACATTTAATTTATCATTTTCCAAACATTGATCATTTAACTTACCATTGATATTTTTTAAGAAAAAATAAAAATTGAATAAGTAAGACGGCCTTAAAGATTAGAAAGATTTTACTGTGCTCACCTTTTGTTATCACAGGAAAACCATTTTGTTCTTCAGGCTGTCATGGCGACGTTATTAATTTATATTTTGATGAATCGCTGCACTTCTTTTTAATATATTGTCCAACGTCAAGTTCTTTAACGTGGTAAACATCACTACCTATTGTTGTGAGATTTTCATTTTTGACGGAACTTTCTGGAAAAACTGGTTGTTCAGTGTTTACACTGCTACTCATACAGATTGAAATCACACTCGAACAAGCTGTTTCACCACAGTCTTCACTTTTTAGTTTTTTACTTTCTCCACCCTATACGTAGTATATGGAGAAGGTATTGTTTTCGTAAAAATGTTCGAATTTGAATTTTCAGTTGAATTATCTGTTTTGGTGCTCCTAGAACCCCAAAAAATTTTTAGTGCAATTATCTGTGTTGGTGCTACCTGAACCCAAAAATATTTTTAGTGGAATTTTTTGTTTTGGTGCTCCCTGAACCCAAAAAAAGTGTTTTTAGAGTGGTCTGTCTGTATGTATACACGACCAGAGAGGACACTATTGGTCCGATTTTCATGAAATTTGGTATGTAGGTACTAAACCCTAATATCTCCAGGCGTTTTTTTCTTTTTTTAAAGTAGTTAAAACTATTAGCACTTTTTCTTTTATTCATTTTTCTAAATTCTAACCAAAAGCTTAGTATAAACTGAATTGGAAAGCGAGTTTTTTTTGTTTGCTGCGAATGGAATGAAGCAGCGCGCGAGTCGAAACAGGAGGCTAAGTAGGATTTACACTGATTCACTTTTGATGTACATCCAAAGTGAATCACTGAAAGTGAATTCTTCCAGAGTGTTCATCCTTGTTTACCTGCATATTTTCAACCAGTTTAGTGTTTTCATCTCACATTCACTGTCTCTTTTCCTCAGTTTTGTGACTGTATAGCCCAGGGAAGTTAGGAAATAAATCGGAAATTTTTAGAGCCAGCAGATATCGAGATGTGGTTTTCTGCATTGTGTTCAGAAAGCTCCCAGGAAAAAAGTCTATATTGTGTGATTATGCCATTTTTCGAAAAATGCATTCTGGTGCAATAAATAACATTTTGTAATTGCAAAATTACTTGCAATGTTATAATAACGAATGGAAACTCGTAAAAATCTCTCGAAAATCGTTACTCGGGGGTTTTCGGGGATGCCGAATTCAATTCTGGCATTAGAATTACCCGGGGGCGTTCGGGGGTTGCTCTGTGGAGGTGCCCGGGGTTTGATTGGGAAGAAAATTGCAGCGTCCATGAAAATCGCTCAAAAATCGTTACTACGGGGTTTTCGGGGATGCCGAATTCAATTCTGGCGTTAGAATTGCCCGGGGGCGCCCGGGGTGGCTCTGCGGGGGTGACCGAGGACTGATGGGGGGGGGGGAGGGGATTGTAGCGGCCATGAAAATCGTTACTCGGTGTTTTTTGGGGATGCCGAATTCAATTCTGGCATTAGAATTATCCTGGGGTGCTCGGGGGTGGCTCTGCGGGGGTGCCCGGGGGGTTCTTCGAAGCAAATATTCGATTCCGTTGAAAAACGAATCCTCGAACACCTGATCTATCTACGATTAAATTAACTGAGTGACAAAAATACTATCAAGACTCTGAACTATCACTAAACGATGACTTACAAGAGTGCGGGACACAAATCAAACACCAAAAAATAGGTCCAAAATAAAATAACTTGATTACTTTAGCACTGTATTTACGTATAACGAAAAAGCAACGTGGTCCTAAACGGCTGATGTAATACTGATGCCAGTCGATACAGGAAATTTCTGTTCGCGCCGGTCCCGACAGTAACGATACTCTACTCTCTTGACAGCTTTGGCGCCTTTTTCAAATCCAGTTTCGAGGCAGAAAAGATTTCCAAAACGATTGTTTTTATAATATGTGTAATATAATTTTATATTAAATTAAAATTTTTATAATTTATACCCCAGGGTAATTCTAATGCCAGAATTCAATTCGGCATCCCCGAAAACCCTCGAGTAACGATTTTCGAGCGATTTTCATGGACGCTGCAATTTCCCCCTAATCACCCTCCGGGCATCCCCGCAGAGCAACCCCCGAGCGCCTCCGGGTAATTCTAATGCCAGAATTGAATTCGGCATCTCCGAAAACTCCCAAGTAACGATTTTCGAGCGATTTTTCCAAGTTTCCAGTCGTTCTTATAATATTGCAAGTAATTATGCAATTGCAAAATGCATTTATTGCACCAAAATGCATTTTTTGAAAAATGGCATAACCACACCATATAGACTTTTTACTGGGAGCTTTCTGAACACAATGCAGAAAACCGCATCTCGATATCTGATGGCTCTAAAAATTTCTTTATTTCCGTCAATTTTGATCTAAATTCTCTGGACTAGTAGATGCAAGAACAACTGTGGCACTAGGTGGCAGTATGTCTCGATCGAGAAGGAATTCAAGGATTTTAAGAGAATGTATTGATATAATTTTGGCGGAGGTCGCCTTTTCCCGTGTGTTCGATTTGCTATAGTCGCTCTATTTATTATTCCATAAGCACTCGTATTGGTGATAAGTTTCAATAAACAATACCATATGTTTGTCTTACCACTTGAATTACATTTTATGAAATTTGTATTCAAAACAACAATAAACTCACAAAAAACAAGCACTACGGCAGAGAGTCGACTGGTCTGCTGTGAACTATTTAGTGAATGGAGTAGGAAATGAACATTTCAATTGTTTACATTTTTCACTCTGGATGAATCATCGGTTCGATTAACGACTCTTTCATCAAACGGTCGCAGGGCGTTCAACTTGTTTCATCGTTCAGTTTTAGTGTGCACTTTGGATGAAATAAAAACGAAAGTCAATTTAAACGTATCACTTTGGATGATTCATCCAAGATGAACATAATAAGTGTAAACGAGCCTTTAAAATTAGGGCATAAAATCGGATACGTGGTCACCAGAAAGAAAAAGCCGGAATAATAATAATGAAATAAGAAAGGAAGCTGGATTTTTTATGATTGTGGTATACGTTATACAATTTTAAAATAAGCTTTGAATTGCTCTAAAATTTAGGGGTGATGTTTCATACAATCAAGTAAAAAAATGTGCTTCACGGCTAAACATTGAATCATAGATATGTTTTCCTTCTCTGTGTTTCTGTTAAGTCATCTACCGTTCTATCGCCCAGACTTGCTCATCATTGCCTTCATCTTACAATTACTGTTTTTGGTTTTTGAGATTGTGAAAGCCGTTTGTAAACTCATCCGATGCTGACATTTTCCGTATCAAAAACCAAACACATAATATTCCTCCAATAAATAAACACCTGGAGTCGAAATTAAGAAGCTTAGCCGCATTGACTTGACAGGAATTATTGCATCACGTACGCTCCAGCCACCTGGTCATAGATTCAGGTTTAATTAATAGATAAATATCTATGATAATATGTCTAGCATAGATACACACCTGTGTAGAGCCGCGCCTGCTTTAGGCAAGTTTCTTTCGGACATTGGTTGTCCTTCAACAACTACTGACCTACACTAACACGCGCACGCACAAGAGCAAGCATTATAATACATTCATAATTACAATACTTCTACTAAAAGAATGGACGCCGACGCATAAATACTAAACAAGAAGTTATTTACTGTATCAGACGTATTCATTAGTAGTTTGTCGTAGAAGTACTTAATGTTATTATAGCTGCAGCTTATAAGATTAATATAATTAATTAGCAATATAACCGTTTATTTGTTTTTGGTTTCAGCCTACATTATTTTAAATACATTCGTGTTCGGATTATATTTTCCGCAATTCGAGCCATAGTAACTACTGCAATAGAACTTTCTTCGATACCCACCTACAATATAGAATATTCAAGAAGTTTTAGAATTATATAAAGTATTCCATGAAACATAAATTATGATGATCGTTCCATTTAGTTTTTTTTGTACAAAGTTCCTTAACGCGGGTTGCGGTAGGAGTTAACAAATAGAAAATGTAATGCATAACGAAAAAAGGGTTATTAATTGGTTGCTATGGCAATGACAAATAGAAAATACGCGTAACGAAAAAACGTTATCAAATTAGTTGTTGTGGTATTGAATATAAATAGATTCAAGAAACTTGTGTTTTGGTTCATCAATAAAACAGCAAAAATATGCACTTCGTAATACCGTGTTTCGGACGCCGTTTTTCAACCTAAAAAGCTGTGAAACATCTTAAATTGTTCTTAAAGGCTTTGTGCTTTTGTTTTATATCTCATAATTGAAAGAAATCGTCGGCAACTCCTTTTAATCAACAGTTTAAATGAGTAAAAATCGATTATTTTTAACGCATTTTTGTGAGTTTTTAGCAATAATTTCCATATTTTAAGCTAACACGTAAAAATATAAAGCCTTCTTTATAACTTAAAGTAGTTTCCCAGATTATTAATTTATAAATAGAATCCGAAACACGGTATTACGGATGCATGTTTCAACGATTTTGCGGCTTGAGTCAGGCTTTTTGCATTGAAATCGTACTGTACACCCGTAGGTTTTCTTCAAGGTAAAGAAGAGGCGATCGGTTCCGTCCGGCGTAGTTCAGATACTATCGGCAAGCGTTAAAATACATTCAATAAACATAAAATGTTGGCACATTAGTCTAG
Source organism: Philaenus spumarius (assembly GCA_018207615.1). Classification (NCBI taxonomy): domain Eukaryota; kingdom Metazoa; phylum Arthropoda; class Insecta; order Hemiptera; family Aphrophoridae; genus Philaenus; species Philaenus spumarius. The sequence continues at coordinate 5,103 of JAGFPH010022154.1, read as the reverse complement.
GCCTAACCTAAAATTATTGTGTGTATATTTAACTTATTTTACCTGCCTTAACGACAACATACATACAATAATTTTAGGTTAGGCTTAGAAAGTAATTTTAAGTCTAGGCCTAACCTAAAATGATAGTATGTATGTTGCCGTTAAGACAGGCAAACAAAATTAAACATACACACAATAATTTTAGGTTAGGCCTAGTCTGATGAACCAACATTTTATGTTTATTGAATGTATGTACAATGAATGGAAAATTAACTATGTTTACCATCTGGCCTTTGATGATATAATTAATTCTACACCTTTATTATAATAGCATTAAACGTATAGAAACAGTAAATATTTGTATAAAAACAAACTAATAATAAACGGTAATTGAAAGATTAAAATTATGTGTGTATGTTGCCGTTAAGGCTGGTAAAAGAAATTATCATAAAAATCGCATTTATTTTTATTGCGTTTTCAAAAGTCTGACGTTTGGGCTTAGTGGATATTACTTGACAAAACACAAAATCGTTCTAGTAATTAAAGCCTATATGCGACAGTTATGTTGTAAATAAACGTTTGAAGAATTTAATAAACTAAAAACCTTTACTAGTGATACATAAAATATATTATTTTAATAATGCACTATGGAGCTATAAACGTTTGCAATTTATGACTCAGGAATGTATAAATTTAATAGTACAGCAATAATTCGTATCTGAAATACCAATAATGTATGTTGATATTTCCCTGAAAGAGAAAATATTTATTTAAATTAATATTTAAATATATATTAACATATGAAATAAATATATTAAATATATTACACTCATTTAAGTTATGATTTAACTGTTATGTACTGTAGTTGTTTAATATTTGAATTATAAACAATTCAATTTAAATATATCAATAAAATAATTTAAATACATATTATACAATTATTATAACAATATTTGAATATCCCAGTGATCATATATTGCATTTAAATTTATTAGTTAGAAACAAGTGATCGCTTGCGAGGAAAGTGATAATGTCGTTTGACTATTTCTCATGATTTAAAAAATGTCAGTTCTAATGTAATTTAAATCGAGTATTTTACAAAACGTTTGTTATCACATAAAATAATTCTCTCCTGCGAATCGAATTCGTCAATGTTTTAGGTAACTTACAAAGCAATAAGTCGTACAAAATACATTTTTTACCGCTTTTTCAAATCACCCGAAATCCTATATTGTAAAGTAAAAACTATTAATGGTAAACAATTTTTTCTTTTAGCGATTTCTACGTATATTGATTTTAAACATTATGCGTAAGCCACCAGAATTGCTGATTTAAATAAAGTTATGTAATTAATGTAGACCATTCAAAAAATCTTTGGTTATAGTTCGATTACCAGTTTCTGTGAGACTAAGTCACCATCTGTTTTGCAGTTATTCATTTTTCACAGTCCTAGCGTAAAAATGTTTTACTTGTCAAAACATAAAATACAAATTATTCAAACTTTGCATTACACACACTGGCACATATAAAACGTTGAAAGATATAAGTTAAAATCAAATAAATTCAAATATCAAAATTGCTTAGTCTTTTCTCACATGATCTGAATCACAACTCAACTAATCGATACACGCTGCTTTGCGAGTTTGCACTTCGACCTCGCGTCCTCGGATTATGGACTGTTTCGCTGACGTGGTTAGGTTTGTAGGACCATTCCATGGGTGGATGAGAAGCTGACAAGGACTTGACCCAGTGAAAACCAAGAGAGATGCTGCTCCTCAATCACTTCTCCAATTCATTTCCTACAGCTCCAACAAGGCTTGTTTTATTAGATGAACATGCAGAAGATGATCCTTCTCTTGCTCTTCTAGAACAGATTCATAGAGCAGCTTGAGAGTCATTCGAGTTATCAAGAACGACACCATACGAAGAAAACTGTAAACTTTTCCTGCCGTTACATTTCATTTATGATTAATACTAAATATACCTGTGCCTAAATATTCCATGTAACTTAATTTATCATAATTTAAAGGTTATGTTTATTGTTTGAAATTGTTGACTAATTTATCCCTAAATTGTTTTCTTGGTAATTCTTTTAGAACACTATGAAGAAAGAACTACAGTCTTTATTGGAAAATTGGTGTTTTTCCAAATTCTGTTTCATTCTAATTATTTTTACAGTGTATAGTAATAGTAAAACGGGAGTGCCGATGGAGGCCAGGTAGTTCACTCACACACACGCAGACCGCTCACACACACAAGCGCAGGGGACAAGGGCTGTCCTAATCCCTTGAGCGCGTGAGTGTGAGGGTGCGTGCGTGCGTGCGAGGGGACTTGACCTGGCCTCCATCGGCATTCCCGTTTTGCTATTACTATAGTACTTTTGCTAATCATCATGTTAAAACAACTTTTCACACGCAAATTTCACCTTGTATAAATTTTGTGTAGAACATTTTTCTCTATAAAGTACTGGTTAAAATATATGAAGGGAGAACTAAAACTTTTGATGTACAAAATTGTGTGTTTTATTTTAATTTTGCTCAAGTTTGGAAGACCGTAAGCGTACTACATATCAAAGTTGTAGTAAATTTTATCCTGTACAAGTTTTATGGAGGAAGTTTTTCTAAAAAAAAGTAGGAATACGGAGATTTGAGCAAACATTAAAATAAACGGTACCAGGAACTGGCACATACTTTCTCACAAACATATTTAAATTAATAAACAGATTCACGGTGACTTGTAGGGTGGGGTAGGAGAGGTGATTTTGTATTAAAGTTGTTTTCCCATAAACATCCATATAATAACGGAAAAACCAACTTTTCTCAAAAACGGCTCGAACGATTTTGATTAAAATTTTAGAGTTTATAGTACTTTAGGTCCCTAATAAACTATAAAATTTTAATCAAAATCGTTAAAGCTGTTTTTGAGAAAAGTAGATTTTTCCATTATTTTAAGGGTTTTTTTGGGAAAATTACCCTTAAAAATAAAAAATTCACAAAAATGAAAAAAAAGCCTGGAGATACCGTGGATTAGTACCTCCATACCAAATTTCATCAAAATCGGACGACTGGTTTAGGCTCTAGATCTGATAACATCCACACAGACACACATACAGACACACATACAGACACACACACAGACATCACTCCGAAAACCACTTTCTTAGGTTCAGGGGGACCCAAAACGGATATTTCCACCAAAAACTCAAACTCGAAAATTTTGACGAATACAATACTTTCTCCATATACTATGCTACAGGGGGAGAAAGTAAAAATATACACAATGGTTAAGGTTTTTGGCGCGCTGCGACGCGTACACTGGTGGTGTCTGTCGAAAACTTGTTGTTTTTACTAGACCTATAGAACCGATATATGAAACATATACAAAAATTGGAACTATCTGTCCTTTTGCTAGGCAAAACAGCTCTGTTCGCTGGACTACAATAAAATTAATGTAAGAATCGACGCACATAGGCCTACATTCTTTTCAATATATTTGTTGTTTCTAGTTTGATATTTGATACAATCAATTGCACTCTACATTGCTGATAAATTTAGAAACACCTCTGAAAGTAAACTATTCATACATGACATTCTGTTGTTGAACATTTTTGACTTAGGTCACCATGACGATGACGTTATGTTGTGCTATTTGTTATGGCTATTGGGTCATTCAAATGTTACAAGTAGAAATGTTTTACCGATAGCCATATCTCATTCTGTGATAAGATTGCATTGTGATTGGTGCATACGTGAGAACTAAGGTGTTGAGATTATTTTGGCGCAATAAAACAGTATGTGGGAAATATACATTTATCGACGTTTGATCTGCAAAACGTTTTGCACTGTTCGGAAGTTTAGCAGCACGTTTCATAAACGGTACCAGATAACTGCCACATACTTTCTCCCAGTTGAAACTTTATACCTTCCCAAGAGTAGCATAGGAGGTGGTAATTTAGAATTGCAAAAGTAGGAAAATGTTACCATGGAAAATATTAGATGCATGTAACACACATCCATATTATATTACATTATTATTTAAAATATTCGATCGATTTCGAAAAATTTGCACCAAACATGTCAATTAGGCCTGTATAGATGCACGAAAAAAGGTTTTGAAAAACAACCCCCTTTTTGGCCAAAACCCCCCAAAAATCAGTTATTATTATTATTATTATTACCTAGACGAGAATTTTTAGAACGATGCGGTTTTTTGCATATGGTAGGGTACATTAAGGGCTACAAATAAGACAAATTTTATCAAAATCGTTAGAGCCGTTTTTGAGAAATTTGGATTTTTCTCGTTTTTTGGCCATTTTTGGGGGGTAAAACCCCTTAAAAATCTAAAATTTGAAAAATGAAAAAATACCTGGAGATATTCCAGAACTACACCTACATACCAAATTTCATCAAAATCGGATCGTTGGTATGGTCTGAACGATCAACCCAACATGTGCGATCAGTTCGCAGTTCGCACACCCTTATCACGCGAACTGCACGCTGTCTGGTGTGTGGCAACGAACTTAAATCCATTTGTTGAATAATTCGCTCGCGCTCGTGTTCGCGTTTGCCTTGGTCTGCGCGGGGCTTTATGGAAATTATTTTGGTTGCCAAAAATACCCTGCACAAAACAAATTTTCAAAGTACGCACATTTGATTATTTTAACAATACCAAGTAAACTATTTTAAAAAACTTACGAAATGAGGAATTACAATGTCCATTTCAGAGGTATTACCAAGTAAACTATTTTAAAACTAATTACGAAATGAGGAATTACAATGTCCATTTCAGAGGTATTACCAAGTAAACTATTTTAAAAAACTTACGAAATGAGGAATTACAATGTCCATTTCAGAGGTATTACCAAGTAAACTATTTTAAAAAACTTACGAAATGAGGAATCACAATGTCCATTTCAGAGGTATTACCAAGTAAACTATTTTAAAAAACTTACGAAATGAGGAATTACAATGTCCATTTCAGAGGTATTACCAAGTAAACTATTTTAAAACTAATTACGAAATGAGGAATCGCAATGTCCATTTCAGAGGTATTACCAAGTAAACTATTTTAAAACTAATTACGAAATGAGGAATCACAATGTCCATTTCAGAGGTATTACCAAGT
>JAGFPH010022153.1:0-12802 GCA_018207615.1 Philaenus spumarius | reverse complement strand
AAAACATGATACTTACCGGAATTGTATTCCTTCATGTGGAGACACTAGGAGACACTACGTCAAGACGATTGTCAATCAAAATCCAACAAAGTTGACATAAAACACAGTAAAAACTTTGACAATTTTTAACTCGTGCAAACTGACTGCTAGCTTTCTGTATTCAACCAACACCACCTATACTATACCACCAATACAAGGCCTCAGCGCTTAGGCGTGACGTCAGCAAAGGAAGGCCTAGGCTCACGTAGTAAATGCAGCTGTATAGAAATCGTTCGCTTTATTAACAAGGTCAAACTGTAATTTTGTAGTCACAAATTATTTTCAGTCCTAAATTTTGTCTTTATAAGAATAGTATATTTATTTCTATTCATATTTATTGATATTAAATTAAAAGAATATTAATATTTATAAAGATTTAATCTTGAAATATGAAATGTTAAAAAATACGTTTTGCATTTTGTTGCTGTAAACAATACCGGTATTTGCTATTTATAGAAAATATACTAACTTTATAAAACATCCTAAATATTATAGCCTATATGCCCTAATTTAAATTAGTAGCCTTTCAAATTGCATGCTATTATATTTTTTTTAGAAAAACAAAATTCTAATTACAATAGTAGAACTAACATCTCTGTAGGCCTAATTATTAGCCTACAGCTTCAGGTTACTAAGCTTTCTATTATTATGTCCTTTGCCAGACTAAATTTGGTCTGGTTTAGAATCTAACCAGTTGTTTCTAATACAATTTAACAAGTGAACTAAATCAATTAATAAAACAAGGGCCTAAACCGGGGTTTACACGGGTGAACTTGAGTTGAGCAATTGGAGTTGAATCAACTACAGTTGAATCAACTAGTTGATGATTGTGTTTACACGGCTAGTATTGTTGAAGTCAACCTAGTGAAAACTACGTACAAAAACCATGTCCGAAGATTGTGATATTTTCCAATTATGTGTACAAGCTATTTCAGGAAGCATAGGCCACGTCTTATCAAGAATTCTTCAAAATCGCAAGAAAAGGTTAAGAAGAAAGCGCCGTTGGTTGGTTAGGCCATGGATTAAAAGACGTGTCCTTATGGGAGCTTCAAACAACCTATTAAAAGAGTTGGCAGCAGAGGATCCTGCAGAGTATATGAACCACCTGAGGATGACAGAGGAAAAATTTGATGAACTCCTGTTTATGATCCAAGATACAATTCAGAAAAGTGACACTGTGATGCGCGAGTCGTTATCCCCAAAGTTAAAACTTCAGGTTACACTTCGGTATTTGGCCACTGGAGACTCCTTGAAATCGTTGCAAGCACTGTACAGAGTGCCTAAATGCACGATTTCTCAGTTCATTGTACCTGTGTGCGATGCAATTTTTGACGCCCTCCAAGAAGTAATAAAGGTAATTTAAAACACATCATTACAACATGTAGTCTGTTATATAACAACATTTATTTATTGTAATTACAAATTGCACATTAATAATGTAAAATACCACTAATTCCATACAAGTTATAATTAAAACAGTGTTTAAAAACTTAATTCTTAATTAAAAGAATGCAGTCACATATATTTACTTATTATTAAATTCATATTTACTTATTATTAAATTTAGAAAAACTATGCGCAAAAACTGCGTAAGCAAAACCATAGACAAAGGATACTTGGCAAAACTAAGCATTTATAAAAGCTTTCGAAATCAGGTCATTTTCAGAGCCATTGGTGATGATAACAGGAATCTCAGCTCCGTTTTGGTCTATAAAGATATACTGTTTGTTTTCAAGCCTAGTTTCGCCAGTATTATTTTTGGTATTACTCGAACTGGGCTTTTTAGTCGCTTTAGGATCTTTTCTAGGCTTTCCCTTATTCTCAATCTGCTCATTTTCTACTTGGTTTGGGACCAAATTCTGTTCATTTTGAATGAGTAATTGAATACGCTCTTGGCGAATGATATCGTCCAGTTTCCCCATTAACACTAGAGCATTATAGATTGGGATTTCTCGAAGCTGTGCCGCCACATGTCTTCCGTAACTTTCGAACTGATCCGGTTTTGCAACATTTCGTGAAATATGATTAAGTTTGTCAAGAGCCCTATTGACTTCGCTCAATTGAGCATCATTTTGTGTAGTGAGCTGCTTTAATCGTTTACCGGTACCCTTCGAAGAGCTTGTGCCTGGTAAAGATACAAAAGATGCATTTTGCGATGCTGATCCGTTACTTGTTGATTTTCCATCGTCGTGCTGTCGTTTTTTGCAATACTTAACTGAAGGAAGTTTGTTTCCGATGTTTGAGGGATATTTTACTACTCCAGTGTTTATAGATCCTTCCAAATCATCTTCGAGTTTATCCGGTCCTTCAGTTCCTTTATTGAGCAAGTCGTCCAAATCCTCAGGTTCGTCTTCTTGAATGGAATCAAAGGTGCGATCACGTTTTTCCAAGTTTACACATGTACTTTTCCTTTGAAGCGAGGCAGTTTTCTGTAACAAAATAAATTACTCAATATCGTGAAATAATTTACTGTACTTTTATCATGTAGTTTCTTTACAGTTACCTACAACAAAGGAAGAGTGGCGAGACATTCAAAAGGCGTTCAAAGATAAATGGCAGTTTCCCAACTGCTGTGGGGCGTTTGATGGCAAACATATTGCTATAAAAAAGCCCGCCCATAGTGCATCTGAGTACTACAACTATAAAGGGACATTCAGTGTTGTTCTATTTGCTTCTGTAGATGCAAATTATTGTTTCAATTACATAGACGTAGGTACCAAGGGTCGAGTAAACGATGCTGCCATCTTCCTTAAGTCAACGTTAAATGAGGCTTTATTAACAGATGTGTTGGACTTTCCTGAAGATGGAGTATTTATAGGAGATGACGCATTTCCTCTTAAAAAATATTTATTGAAAGCATATCCACGGTGCATGGATTTATCAGTAAAAGAAAAAATCTTTAACTATCGATTGTGCCGTGCACGCCGTGTAGTGGAAAATGCATTTGGAATAATGGTTTCTAGATTCAGAGTATTTGAAAAGCCAATAGCACTAAACGTGGATCGAGTTAATGCTATTGTCAAAGCTACTTGTGCTTTGCATAACTGGCTTCGTTTGCAGGCAACTGAGAAGTATACACCATCATCGTCACTGGATTCTGAAAACTGTATAACTGGAGAAGTAGTTCCAGGTTTGTGGTGACAACAAAACACGAATAATACTCTTCCTGTTGCACCTACAAACTCCCATAATTATTCAATAGCAGCTAAAGTCAAACGTGATAATTATGCAAACTACTTTGTAACATCAAAAGGAGCTGTGTCTTTCCAGTAGAACAGAATCCATCTTTAAAATAGAGAATACATATCATTTAGAAATAAAGCACCGTATGATGTGAATAGAATTGAATTAATAGTACTTGTGTGAATTAAATCATGTATAATGTATATATATATAAATAAATTACATATTGAGAAAATTTGTATTTTTATTATTAACCCTCTCTTTGCTTTTATTGGTCAATTTTGAGTACATAATATAAATATACCTAGAAGTACCGTACATCAAAAGTTGATGAGGAACGATCTATCGATCCTAGCACATAAAGGGTTAACTTGTAAAAAATGCATAGGCTAAGGGAGTGTGGCATTTTTAAAACAATTTTTATAGTTCATGGGTTAAATAAAATAATATGGGTATAAATATAAAAAATGAGTTAAATTTACCAAGTTTGATTCACTTTCTTTTGTATCTTCTATGACATCTCTTAAAAATAAATCAGCAAGATCAAACCACACCAGGGTAGGTGTGTACAAGCCATCGTCACCTGCACCAGACTTCATAGATCTTAAAATTTCAGCTCGTTCCCGATTGTATATGGTTCTTATGGATTTGATTTTCTTCACAACATCAGCTTTTTCAAAATTCAAAATAGCCATGTCTCTTGCTATAGCCTTACAAGCGTTATCTCTAGCATCTCTGTCCTTATACTTATCACACGAGGTATTCCATAAACACTCATGACTCTGATATAATTCAATGAAGCTTATCATGGTTTTGTCTGACCAATTTGCCATGGTTAAATTGAAATATCTATTTTATATCACAAAAATATCGTCAAGAGAAACAAGACAGCAAAAACCTCAACACTGTTTTTCATAAAACCGACTCAGCCACAAACAGGTGTTCAACAATCAACTTGAAACAAAAATATCAAAATCATTCAATCTGAGTTGACTGTCAACTTAAGTTGATCAACTTTCTTTCAACTAGCGTTTACACGCTTCAATTTGCTTTCAACTTTCAACTTGAAACAGGTTGCTCAACTCAAGTTGACCCGTGTAAACCAAGCTTAACTTTATCACAAGGATGAGGATACACAATGTTTGTAGATTGGTTCTGGGCAAACATTCTCATTGCTTTACTATTTATGGCATTGTTGTCACTGGTAACACAAAATATTTTGTAGCCTATTTCTTCTAAATTAGCTATAATTGTTGTTATGAACTTGAAGAGTATTTAATGATCTACATTAGACATTAGTGATATATGTATGGTCGAATAGTAAATTTGTGCCTAACAATTTGTCCTGATTTTAAATCTTGTTCTGTAACTGTCCAAGTAATATGCTCTTTGTAATTATAAAATGCAACTCACAAACCTTGGTATAATTTGTCGGTGTAAATGATACACGGGGAATAGCAGCAATTCATTTATTTAATAGGTTAACTTCTTTTAGGAAACTAAATATGTGGACCTTTTGTCCGTTTATATAATTTCCTTTACAACCGGAACACAACACTTATTAGGCATTTTATAAATTATGTTAACACTAAATAAAGCACATAAAACAAAACAAAGTAACCTCAAAATATCTTGATCTTAACCAGCTGTCATGTAAAACACAGCTTGAGATAAGCTGCGACATCTATCGGATTTATCTGGCGAGAAAATGATGGCCTTCTTATGCTGACGTCACGTCACTGTGACGTCAGAGCCCGTAGGCCTTGTATTGGTTGTATTGGTCCAACTGAGAGTGCCGTGATGGCCGCCAGGAGTTAGTTCCTAGGCTTTGCCGCTAGATTGTAGCACTAGTATCGCTTGAACGCTTGGTGTCCCGTTTTGTCCAACTATCCCGTTTTGTCCAACTCTCCCCTACATTATTTCTGTTGAGTACATTTTTTTGTTAAACCAATCATTTATTACTTCAACATTATTTAGAGCGCACACAAATTTAGTTAGACTATTGTGAAAAAAAACAACGTTTAAATGTCTCGTTCGAGCTAAAAAGTCCAAGAGATGGACAACGTAAATCTTCTAAATTTATAACTTCTTTCTCCAACATATGTTCAATAAATACACATTTTTCTTTACCCTTGACGTAAATAATATTCATTTTTTCACAGATACATTTCAATTCTTTTATCAACGATTCATAACTGGTTGAACCGTCGCCCCACTTTAAACCATGATAATTATAAGTCAACCAGTTACATTATCTTTTCCTGAAGTTGGATAACGTATTAAATTTGAAAAGCGGTCCGACAATATAGTGGTGACAATATTTCCTATCTGTAGATGTTATTGCTAATTCCTTTATTATAAATTCGTTATTCTTAAAACCTTGGAAGTCAATTTTATTACATTCATTACAATAACTAAACACCAAACGCTACAAAATAATACTAATATCCATCAAACAATAACCATCCTATTTATGAAAGATTTCTGAAGTCAACCCCAACGTTTCTAATTTCAACTATTATAGTTGTTGTATGATTTCAAAATACTTATTAAAAGTCTTAAATATTGCAGTTGCATAACAGCTATATGGAATGTTTGTTTTACCAAGAGTCCATTTTATTCGGGATTTCTGAAAATAAAGGATGTAATATTGAGTGAACCACTTAGAAATTATATAACTGCACTTTAATGTTTCAAAAATAACATAAGTCGATGCGTTCTTATTTATTATATTTACATATAAAACAAACAATATTTTCAACTCAATGGTTGTATAGAAATTTTTATAAACTCTTTTTACAAATTGTGTTGTTTTTTCGTAAGCAGAGTTTCGATGATATATAAAAAGTTATGATTTACAAATATTTGATTTTAATTTTGGTGGAATAGGTTTTATATCTTAAATATATTTTACACAAGTTGGAAAATTAAAAAAAAATCACCATTTATATTATTTGTACCATTTTAATATTTTATTTTTAATACTTACGTATGATTATAATTTGAACAAAATAACTATTGTTTTCAAAGATCGAAGTAAAATATACTATAGAGAACCAAAATCCAGTGTATATTATTTACTGAGTATTACTTTTGAAAAACCCGTTTTGAAATATTTCGAAAAATTGTTCTTTAAGGAAAGAATATTAGTTTCCTTGTTTAACTTTAAATCGTGTTTTCAGTCAGAATATTCTAACAACATTCTATATATTTTATAAACTAATTATCGATGTTTAACATAAAACCGTTCTATAATTATTTCAAGGTTGGCTAAGATCGGTTATTCTGTACCACCATTCTAATTTTTGGGCCGGGGGCGGGAACAGGGGGTGGTAGGTGGAATTTTGTGGGTGGGGGTGGAATTTTTGGGGCAAATTTTTGGGTTGAGGGAGACCCCGGCACACCCTGGAACACCCTGGTGTAAAACCCGCCTTTTCTCTCTACTGACGTGTACTTAGTTTGTTTTTCAGTAAAAAAGTGCTGCAGCTGAAGTTTCTTGTTTTACAAAATTATTTAGCTTGTCTTTTTTATACCTCTATTGCTAATGTTTGCACCAATATGGTTAGTATCACAGTTAGAATAGGTTTAATATTATATATAAATGCCTATAACTACGATTAAATCAAAATAATGGAACCTTACAACCAAAATTATTGAAATTTAACTTTATAAATCCTGAGTTATTTGCGCTTGATCATTTGGTCCAAGAATAATAAAATGCTTGGTCATTATTAAGATGATTTGTTTCCAAATAACATTTTTTGTAAAGACTACTTTTAAATTTTACCAACAGTTTTGTAACTATTATTAGGCCTATTTAGAGTTTCAGTCTTCCAGCTCAAGATTCTTGTTAATATTTAGTTAGCGCTTACATTTAATTTAAAACTGTATATTATAGACTTTTTGTGAGATTATTTTGATTTTGTAAAATAACCATATTAGCCTGTAAATAATATTGTAGAACACTGATATTTTTTTCAGATCTATTGATCCAAACCATGTGTAATTTCCCATCACTGAAAAAACTTTTAAATGGAAGGTAAAGTAATGAGTAATAATAGGAAAGTCTAGATAATATGGCGAAAGTTAACATTACGACCCTACGCAATATTGCGGCAGAGGTACCAATGTATACGTAAAGAAAATGCTCTACAACGTAATTGTAATGTTAAATTCTATTTCTAAAAGTCTTAGATGAAAACAGAAAATATAATTAACACATTTTAAAGTAATTACCATAAAACGGGGTGAAGTGATACAGTTTTGAAATTCAAAATGCATTGACACGCTTCAAATTTTATTTTTAATGGACTTATACCCATGATTTTATAGATCTACCTTCAGATTATCTAGTCATATAATCAAATTTTATTTTTTGAAATTATTTACCTTTAAAAAATAACCCCTTGTATCACTTCACCCTAGGTAAGTGGGTGAAGTGATACACCATATAAAATAAATAAACATGCTGTTGTTTTAAAAAACTTTTTATTTACAAGAAAAAATTTAAAAACATTATTTAAAATTGCAGGCGGCCGTAGCGCAGTTCCACGGGCTTCTAAAGTCAGGTGATCACCTCATAAGGATACACTATGATATTTTCTTTAATTTCAGGTCACACAAAAATATCTCTATGACATCTATATACGGTTTAAAAAAAACTTACTTCTATGGTCCTGTTGTTACCACTGCTGTTCTCGCTCACGCTTGTCACCTGAGAACAATACAATTTATCTTTTTTTGTGATCAGATCCTTACATTTTACTACTATAAAGTCTCCTTCATTAAGGGACATATAATCAATTTCTGTAATTGGTTCAGCTCCTTCATTTTCTCATGAGGCAATAGTATCAAAGTCTTCTTCGCCTGTGTTATCATGAGCCGATTCCGGCTCATCCACTGACTCCATTCAAGATTTGTTACACATTTTCCTGGTTCAACCTGAAGCTTTTCTTTCCGGCTGGTTCTTGGTCTGGGCTTTTATTTTCCATATCGTAGCTCACGAAGCAGACCTATCACAGAGTCATTCATATTTTGTTCAACGTGAACTGGATTCGCACCGACTCCTTTGTTGGGTTGCAGATTCAGTATTTCCTGGCGGTCCAACGGAACAGTACCCGTTTTTCTAAAACCGCTTCAAATGATGTCTCCACAACTGTCACTCAGCTTTCAAAAAGTTTTTTCAACATTGGTGGAAAATGGATCTTACTCAGCGAGTCCTGTTTACCGTGTCTATATTGTATTTTTTGCGCAGCAGCACGCAACGTTAATTTTCCGCATCTTACTGCATTCACTGCTTTTTCTAAATCATCTAAATTGTATGCTCTCCAAGGTTTTGTCCCAGGGCGTCTCTTATAAAACCTTGGCATGTTTTTTTTATTATAATTACTTATTCGGACATTTGCCATCATTTGTGTGTTAAATAATCAAGCACGACGTTTCGGGAATACAAATCAATTCCCGTTCTCAAGTGACTAAAACTAACGGTACATAAACCTAGGCAACTAGGCCTATGTAAGGGTGAACAAAGTAAAACTACAAATTATTACTCACCTTAAATATCTACATGATGGATCTCAGAGCTAAGACTGAGAAGTCAAACACACCAACCACAGACACAACACAATGCATACACTAAGCACAATCAAAAAAATAACACAAAATGTTTTTTAATAAAAATTTTTTAAATTATATTTTACTTTTTTTAGTTTCCAGATGTAGAGTATAATATAATTAACTAACACAAAAAAAATCTAATTGATATCTTATTTACTTCCTGAGAAAATGGTACCTAACTGTTGAAAAACATAACTTTCGGAAAACGAAGAAAAACAAAATACATGCAATAAAACTTATACATTCTTACTTTAGTAAACCCCTGATGCATATGAGGGGTCATCTTTTTCTTCCTCTTCAAAATGGTCTTCTAATCTTCTTTTTAATGTGTGTTTGACCTGTCTAATTTTTTTTAACAACTCCTGTTCACATTTGTCTGCCTTGGTTATCCGCCTCCGGTCCAGTTTCCACATTGCACTGATAAGTTGTTTACCTGGCCTAAGGTTACATCTTACAAAAAGTTTACATTTACCAATGTTCCCATCATTGAAAAAAGAAATTGCTTCATGTACACCAAATTTTAGTGTGTTCAACCCTACAAAGATTTTTTTTGGGACGTAATTCCAAATTACATTGTTTAGGGACTCGTTAACGTTCTCCCTGAAATACACTTTTCCAGTAACAGTGGGCTTGACAGGTCTTGAAATATAGGCTTTATAAACATCATTATGTTTTCAGGCAAATGAAAATGTTTACTGTGGTCATAAAACTCATTTTTTAGCTGTGCAAAGTTATATTTACACCAAGTGTCTTCAGTTTTCGGACATAAACCATGTTGGGGTCTATCATTTGATGACGATAAGTGGAAATATTCAGCCCATATTGCAGTTTTCATGTTTTTTACAGAATTACAATTTCTCCTAATTGCTAGCCCATAGTATTCTTGTATTTTCAAAATTGCAGCATCAGTCATTCGGTTTTTACCTCCAACCGCCGTTCCGTCTGGTAGTTTTTTTGTTTTCTGTTTCAAAGTTCTAAGTCTGGTACCCATCCTCTTCTGGATGTGCCCAACACATTCAATTTTATTAATCTGTATATCACCATATGGTTTATTACTACAAACCTGGTTATACGCCTTGGAATCGCCATCTCCCAGATATTGTATATATCGAGCATTGTACGATGCTACAGACCTTTCGTAGATTTTTACCGCACCAGCAACCTCCATTGCCCCACTTGTACCACTAAAATTTGCTCTACACTTTTCTGAATGTTCTTGCTCTAACTTGTTAGGACATGTACAAAATTTAGATAAGATTTCTACATCAACAACTTTTCCAGTAACTAAGGAAGTGGCAGAAACAACCCCATTTAGTGATGTATGGCCACGCTTTTGCCATGATCCATCAATTGCGACACCAAAATCTCTAGATTTGTCATTTTGTAAGACTGTTTCTTCAACAGCCTTTTTCATAGAATCTTTACACTCACTTTCAGCCAATAAACCCAAAAAATGTTCATATTTAAAATATCTATTTGGAGGTGGACTGAGATTCATAATTGCGCAAAACATTTCTGCTGCCGCTCTGCCTTTTCCAATGGCTCGAAGACCATAGACCAAACGAATATTTAAATCATATAATTTAGTAAATGATTGCTCTACACCTATATTTTTATCAATTGATTCACAATTTATAATGTTCACACTGTTTTTACATGATACACACTGAAACACTAACTCAGTTGCAAGACCGGCCACCGTATTTCTGTTTATTTTCAAAGAACTATGACAAATTTTGCAAACTGCAATTGCACTCAAAGATTTTTCTAGTTTGGTAATGTCAATCATGTCATATTGAAAATCATCAGTTTGATTTTTGTACCAATCAAATGACTTACTGACTTTTTTTGTTGAAGAAGATGTAGGCCTAGAATTCTTATTTTGTAGGTTAGTTGCTATTGTTGGAAAGTCTTGTGTACACTGTATTTCTGTAGGCCTACTTTTATTTCCCCAATATTGTCTTTTCTTGAACACAGGTTTACATCTAGGTATTTTAAAATACTATGGTTAAAAGTATAAATGTAAATAATATCACCAACTATCAATTTGGTACTCACAAACAAAAAATCACAATTCACATTCACATTATATGTTTATCAACAAACAGACAAAATTAAAACAGCTGTAGGATTCAGATGAACAACTACAGGTTAGCCAATACAAAAACTGATATATCCAAACACTTTAGATTAAGTCATCATGAGTTATAATACTATATAACATGTTTTGTTTTGAATTGCTTCAGTGTAGCAGCCTACTGCTTTATCACTCTAAAATTACGCTTCACAAGGTTAAACCTATCATGGAAAATATTTTTTTGTAGCAGGTAAATAAAATATAATACATACAAATTATATACCATTTTAAAAAGGAGATTTTGGACTACAAAACAGAACAATAAAATAAAAATTGAATTTTTTTAACTTTTTTAGCGAAGTGACCCCCTTAAAGGAGGGAACGTTATCGGAGACGAGGAACTTGGGGAATCCGAAGTAGGAAAAGACGCATTTGGTCAATGTATTGACCGTAGTCTGCGCCTTGGAGTTCCTCGTTGGGAAAAGCATTGTGAATTTAGAGAACGCATCTACAACCGTGAGGATATAGGCGTTCCGATTGGTGGACCTGGGTAGGGGACCGACGTAGTCGATGTACAGCTTCTGAAATGGGGCCGTGGGAATTTCAGAAGACTGTAGTCCTACGCGAGTGTTGTGGGCCTGTTTAGACCTTTGACACTTGACGCAGGACTTAACTCGCTGGGTTATTTGACCCTTTAGGTCATTAGCCCAGAAGTATTGGGAAATACGGGCAAAGGTTTTGCTAATTCCCAAATGGGCAGAAATAGGTAGCTCATGGTAATATTTAAATATATCATGTCCATGAGCTTGTTGGGCAAAACCACCCTTGACGATCTTTGGCCTGGGGCAAGATGCATCAAGGTCCGGTCCATAATAGAGAATTCAGGTGGGAGGTTCCTGCTGTTAATTAACTTTAGGATTTCTGGGTCATCCCTCTGATGAAGGTGAATATCCCGGAAAACCTCAGGGATACGGGATAGGGTGGATATTAAGGGGCCGGGTGTGCTGGTTGGAGGTGATGGGATGAAGGGGATTGCCGTTGGAGCCGACGGCTCAAAAAGGCGGGACAGGGAATCTGCAACAATGTTGTCAGTTCCCTTAATGTGTTGCACGGTGAATTTAAATGAGTTAATGAACTCAATCCACCTTGCTAATTTTCCGACTTGGCGGGGATGGTTCAACAGCCAAGACAACGCTGAGTTGTCTGTATACAGCTGGAACTCTCTATGTTCCAGGTACTGCTGGAATACTGTAAGCATTGCCGGGGGGGTTAAGTTAGAATGTACGCCATTTTGATGTGTATTAGCTTAAAACCACGCTTAAGATTATGCCTATCGAGTGAACATAACACGTTAACAACTATTAAATCACTGTCACCATCACTAGAAAGCCAATTAAGGAACCAGCGTTGATGAGCACTGAACCATATATTTCACCTTTAACTTAATTAACTGAACTCTGTATATTTTTAATATCAAAATGCCGGTCCGTCTAAACCGTTACCCGGTTCGTGTAGATCGGTCATCTCACTTCAAATCCGTTTCCTTAGTTAGCCCGTCATTTATCGGCCCTGGGGTGGGGCCATACCCTAATTTACCCACTTAGCCGATCATTGCAGTTATTAACTTGATTGGAGCAAAGCAATAATTAATCGACTTCTTACGGTTCTAACTGAGAGGAGACCACACACACACAACCACCCTGTTTGGAAAGTAGACACGCACTGCTCGTTTTGCTAAGGTGTGCGCGCGCATCCTATCTTGTCCCGTGATGTCATCACAAGATACTAAATGACATCTCCCTACCGGAACCAAGAAATATAGATATTAGGCCAACGCCTGAGGCGATCAAAACGTCAAAATAAATATTTAATTTAGACTAACTTTCC
>JAGFPH010022151.1:0-12805 GCA_018207615.1 Philaenus spumarius | reverse complement strand
GCGAACACATAATATATATATAACATTTTATATGACACAATTGCTGCACATTGACCACTCCCGACCTTAGGTCACACTATAAGAGTCACTACAATAGCTCATCTTTCCTATAGAAATTCGCTTAAAAATACCAAACGGCTATTAGTGCAATTTGAAATGCGGAAATCGACAATACAGTGTGGTCCTACAACAGTATATTTTGAATGCATCTATAACAAACATATAAAAACTCACACATTCAAAAATGATAACACAACAATTTTTAAAATGAAGGATAAAACTATGACTTGTGACACACGATCAAACAAACGTAACAGAACTAAGAAGAAGTTATTTCATGTTTACATTAAATGATATGATTCAATGTAAATGTACGAAGCACACAATGGTTACATCTAGGTTCTGTTAGCTGTGCTTTTGCTTAGACCTTTTTGACGAATTGAGGCACTCTGTTGTAGAATTACTCGAATTAATCAAAGGAAATTCCATTTCAACATTCAACCAAACCTGACTAGTGATCTAATATAATATAACACTATTTAATAATAAAATGAAACTATTTCCATGGGTAACTTTAGTAGATACTGCAGGTGTTTAACTATTTCCTAATTGTATTTACTCGATCTTTACCTTTAAATGCTACAAGTATCAGAAGGCTTTGATTATTCGTGCAGAAGGGTTGTGGGAACACATACCTTAGATGTATACGAACCCGATTAGGTAAACACTGCTCACTGAACCGAGTTTCAAATTTCACTCAACCCATCGCCCTTTTCTATTTGCCGAAGAGGGCTTCCTGATGATAGACGTGGGTAAATAACCTTACGATATGTTCGTAATTTTAATTTTAGGAAACGGAAAAGTCAGTTATTAGTGAATTTCCATAGGAAAGACGAGTTAGTTATTGCAGCATTGACTCTTGTGTTGAGACCTAAGGACAGTAGTCAATGAACAGCGATCATAGCCCCTCAGAACACGTAATTATTTTATTTTAAACTGGTATACTACTCCTGTGCTTTCAATTTTTTGTTTTTATTATTTACGTATCCCTTCAAATTAGTTTTGGTTTTATAAGCGACATTGTAGCCATGTTTGTTGAGGATACTTCGAAGTACGTGTTAATGTGGCTTGTAACAGTTAAACAATATAAATAATTATTTAATTTTGTGTTATCTACAAACAAGGCGTAGCTTGTATGTTCAGTCTGAGTCGGCTTCTTGTATATTCTGAAAAGGTGTTTTCCATCTAATCTGGTTATTGTAAGATCTAGATAATCGATGATGCAATTACTTTATATTTCATAGGTGAATTTCTAGGAGGGTGTATATTGTTTACATTTATTGCCATAACAACCAACTTGGCTAATTTAGATTCAGATTAATTTAGATCCTTTATGGCCAACTTTTTTTTAGGTCAGGTAATAGCAAACACAATCAAAGAAAAAGGCTTTCTATAACAAAACACCTTTCTCTATTAAAATTACATCAACTTTATTTTTTATCATTTTGAACAGTTTGAAATTACAGTACTTTACAGTATCCAATTTTGTCATATTTTATAGCTTGAAAATGGCCTCTCTTCTATATAAAAATTATCTTTGTTCTAATCAATCTGTTTGCATTTGCTTCGCCGTTGTTGAGCAAAGTCTTCGTCCACTGGAACAGTATTCGCCCGAGTAGGTGGTCGCCAGGTATGTCCGACCAATCCCAAGACATTCCTACTCGGTCGAGTGACGGACAGATCCCGTTGAAATGGTATTAGTCGGATGTAATCGGTCGATTAGTAAGACCTGTAGTTGTTATTAGTATAGTGAGAAACTTATAAATCTTATACGCCTTTGTGGGACATGCGAGATAAGATATGCATGCACCATCGCGACGTGCAATGAAAACTTTGGTCCAGAGTCGCAGAAGAAATGGGTTTTGAAGGTAATTAAAATAATAAAAATCAGGGCTAATTCCATCATTTTAATAATCATATCTGTAAAAATATGATTAGGGTACAAACAGCTAGATGTGCTAAAGTACATGGATCAAATCCACCCCACCGAAAACAAAGCATAAAATATGATTTACAAGTTCTGGATTTCTAGAAGTTACACAGGGTGTCTTATAAGCAAAGTGACGAACTCCGGGAAATGGTTCTATGGGTCAAAATAAAGAATAAATTGTTTTCCAAAAACTCTTCGTTTAAGAGATCTGCCATTTTGTATTTTTTACAAAAAAAATTTATCTTTGAATTTTTTTAACCGATCCTTATGAAACTCGGTATAAATATTAAGGTAGAAGAGACCTATTTTACAATAAAAATTCAACTTGGTCAAATTTCAAATTTCAAAATGGCGTCCATTAAAAATGTTTAACGGAAATGGCAGGAAAACGGTTAAAAACGCAAAGAATTACAAAGAACACTTTTTTTAGAAAATTTTATTTTCAATCTGTCACTACCAAAAAATGAGAATCGGACAAAAAATAACCGAGATCCATTGAAATGTGTGTTAAGAGGCAGCAAAAATGCCATTTGTTTTACGGACCATTACCGACCATTTCCCGGAGTTTCTCACTTTGTCTTATAAGACACCCTGTATAACATATAATAAATATGTCACACTAAATTAAAACGTAATACATTTCTTATTTTATTATTATTATAGATGATTACATTATTAAACGTATGTCTATTGTAATTGTATAAGAAAAAAATAAAAACAAACCAAATATATGATTTGTATAAAAGTATAAATAACATACTATAAAGTAGTTCTTAGTTACTGGGGTTTTTTCTCTTCTTCCATGCAAAAGAATGTCATACATTTATTGCGAGTAGAATAAGCTGCGTTGACCCCACGGTTCTCGCCAAGAGAAGAATATCTGATCGTTGATTGTGTCTGGTGACAATTAAATGTGGCTATCGGATCTTTTCCTTCTTTTTCAATTATTATGTTGTGCAACAAGTATATGCATTTGACAATTTTATCAATATCATCAAGTTTTTCAATTTAAATACATGTTAACAGCAATCTCCATTTGCTGGTCATTATTCTAAACGCACATTCTACCACCTGCCGGGCTGCATAAAGGCGCTTATTAAAAATATTTTGTGAAAGCCCAATTTTGTATGACACTGGGAAAGGCCCTAACAAGTAAGTTTTCAGCGGATAGCCCTCGTCGCCTAGAAGAACGTAAGGTACCATAATATTTGTTCCTGGAAGAGTGGATAGACGCCCAACACCAAGCGCTCCATCTTGAAATTTCTTGGAAAGGCAGGAATAAGAAAAAATACCAGCGTCGCTCTCTTACGCCCAAATTGCAATAGCTATAAATAGTAAGGACCAGCTACAGCTTGCAAGACGATTTAAAAAACTGCTTATAATTTCTGTACATACTAGGCTACCAATATGACGTGGATTTTGTATTCTCAGATGTTTTCCATCTATGCAGCCCACACAATTCGGGAATTTCCATGTATCCCAGAACTCTTGTACTATATTCTACACTTCATCGTCTTTGGAGAAAGGCATGTGTTAAACTTGCATTTTATCCCAAATTGCTTCTTATACTTCCTTAGCTATTCTGCCAACTGATACGTCAGAGATTCTGAATGAATATTCTAGTGTCTTAAATGAAGAACCAGCGCCTGGAAAAATAATTTATAAGTAACTTATTACTTCATTCATTCATAGTTATTTGTATGCAGTGTTGTTATTTATTAATTATGTAGTTTTTGTTCTTTTGTTTCAGTGGATTTAGTTAAAAAGAAATGGCAAGGACTAAGGGACGTTTTTCGAAAAGAATACAACGAATGTGCCGAAGGAAAGAGTGGAGACTCAGGGACAAAGGGTGAGTTAGGGAGGTTCGTGGAGTCTGGGAGGAAAATGGGAATTAATAGTCAAAACTTAAATTATAAAAAAGACAATTATTTTTCACTTTGAAAATTTTATTCTAGGGTACAACTGAGTGTAGTAGCTTATAGATATAGAACGACAGATGTAATTACGGTTTGACTCTTGACCGAGAGATATTTATGTTTATCAAGTAAAAGGGTGTACTGTTATCATATAATGTTAAACTGATACCTTCTTGTATTTACGACATATCGTTAATTGTCAGTTAACTAGGAAGCGCACGAAAAATCACAGGCAGATTAATTAAATACACACCAGAAATACATAATTTAAAAAAAATAAGACTTACTATTTAAAAACAACAGGCTACGCTGACCTAACTAAGCTGACGAGGATTTTTAACTCGGTAAATGTGTAGTCTGAGGATTATAAAACTGTAGATCTATTTGTTAAAATTTTATATTTATATACGTTATTATATATTTAAAGAAAGATACAAATATTATCTTTTAATTCCTTTTTATTTCATATTGATAGATCAAATGATTTAGAAGATATTGATGTTATAGTGAAGAAATTGATAAGAATATGTTTATAATGTTATGCGAAGATGTACGTATGTTTCCGAAGTTTGGTCCGAAGATAAGGTCTTCTTTAAATTTGTATATACGAATATATTGGGGATAAAGGGTTGTATTTATATACAGTTTATAACCTAAAAGCAAATCTTATAACATATATAGCATACAATTATACTGAGGTTGTCTAACCTGTGTAACGTTAAGCGTTACAAAAATAAAATGAGATGGATTAAAACTTTAAAAAAAATGATGATCATCGAAAAACTTGAAAAAATAAAAAAAATTTTCAAACTAATAAAAAACGTGTATCACTCACCTACACTTCATTACTCTGAATTACCTTTAATACTCGTCGCTTATTATTCGACTTTAATTACAAAAAATATTTCTCTCTCTTTAACCTCCGCTACAAAAATTATTCACCATATAACTCACTAACTCCAACTTACAAATCCACAGTTCACCTTAAAAAACCTTATTTTACCTTACAAAACTTCTTCACTTTAACTCTTAAAAAAAACTTAATATTCACATATAACATATCTCTATGCTTTCTTGACTTACTATGCATATCATTACTTATAAAAATTCTTATTTACTCTTAATTTCTCAGGTTATGCGTTCTTGACTGTGAAAGTACACACTAGATAGGAAATCATGGCTAATCAAAGGAATTTAAGAAATTGTGGCGAAACAACTATGCTCTTTACTCACTCATTTTGATCGAATAATTATACAGACACAAATTAATCATTATCATGAAAACAAAATAGAACAAATTATCAATAATTTACACAAGATACAAGTTACAATTATGTTGAATAGGTTAAGACGCAATTTAAAATTAAATGAAGCTAGCCTAGGCCTATCTGTAAAAAAGTTTAAAAATTTTAAATGCAGACTGGAATTATTATATTACATGGCCATCTATACTCACGAAATTGTTCAAGATACCGTTTTTACCTAGGATTTTCATGATAACTTTGGATATTTTCTCATTTTAAACGTCCTCCACACACTAAAACCGCAACCGCGTGGTCACCTTTACACAAGTTCCATTTTCTCGGCAATCACTCAATGTATTTTTATGCCTAAGCGTACACTAACGCTACACCATTAAAAATTTATGTTGGAAAGTCCATTTCTTCCCCTCCGTACTAAAAAACCACCTTTCCTGCAGAAATCTCTCTAACAAGGCACACCAACCAACTCAACTATACGCCATGTTTTTTTCTTCTTCTAGCGGTACATCGTCTTTTTTAATCAACCAAAGTTTTACCATCGACCTGATCAAGTCTGCTTTCACACTATGCACTAATATAGACGTTTGTGTTATAATTTGTTTTTTACATATGTTTTCTTACACTTTATTATTGTTAATTATTTAAAATTGTTCATTATGTGACCATTTATTTACCTTTTAATTGTTCTTTTCAACTGCACCACTGTTTTTAGTTATTATGAGCTCTTCTACACCTTTATATACATTATATACTTTTACTCATTAATGTTTTTAAGTCTGCTTTTTATTCTTTATTATATAGTCTGCTTATTTTTTATTTTATGTTTATCTGAATCATTATGTTTTACACTATTTTGCGTCTTAAATGAATTTATATATGTATATATGAATTATAAATATTTATTATTGTATATTGCGTCTCTTTATCTACCAGACCATCCTTCTATGTTTTAGTCGTTATGGGAATTACTTGTCAAACTTATAATATTTCTGTTACATGGACTGTAAGTGTCACACCTGATAGTCTCAATGTGTTGTTATTCCAATATCCAAACTAAACTAATTACGCTACGTTTACTGCACCTGTGTGTGTGTTTATCGTAGGGATAATCAGGATAATGTTTGCCTAGAAACTTAGTTTCAGATTTTAAGTGACCTGATAAACACAGTTTACACTATTTTGAACAAATGTTAAGTTAGCAATTAAAATATTTCTATAAATCAACACTTTGATATACATGTAATGCAATTACAAAATGGATATGTATAACAATTAATTTCTTGCAACGAAGAAAAATGAATCGCTACTTTCATAAGCCAAAGTTAACAATGGAAATCTTTAAGAGATGTTGTGGTTTTAAAATGTTCTTTTAAAAATAAACAATAAAACTAAAATTATTAATCAAGTTACGTGTAAACATATAAACAATAATTTAATAAAATCGATCAAAGCGTAACATTCCATAAAAATAGGCTACCCTGTTCAAATCCACGTGGTGCAAAAAAACCACTAATATATTACGTACACTTAGCGCCTTGGTAAGTAGTCAAATTCAACAGATAGTTGGTTGATACCCTAAAACATATAATCTTATTTTGGAAATTCAATCAACTCACGTCAGCGGTTCAGCTGCTTACCGGCTTACTGGTTTGAAACATCGTTTAAAATTCTACACATAGTCTACACAGCAAAAAAAGCTAAGAATAGAATTTTAAGAATCATTTAAAATAACTGCCTATGTCGTATTGTTGAATATATTTCCTTTTATAACAATTACTTCACCTCATCCAATTTCAGTCAGCTAACACAAACACGGGTTAATATTTTATTTAAATTTCTCCACAAACTATAAATTAAAATACCTTAGTTGTTTAGCTAAATAGGTTTCTAGTATTTAAAAGAGTAAAAGAAGTTTTAAAAAGATATACTCTATTTACATAAAGTACGGAAACATTTACATTTTAAATGAAAAGGTCAGAAAATTGGATAAGTAAAAGTTAAATTTGGTTCAGTGAGCAACGTTTAACTAATCAGATACATCTAAGGAATGTGTTCCCACAAGCCTTCTGCATGAGTAATCAAAGCCTTCTACTACATGAAGCAATCAAAGGTAAAGTTTGTGCAAATAGCATTAGGAAATAGTTGAACACCTGCCAAGTCCTGGGTAATCATGACAACTTCTGTTTTGTATGAAACAATAATACCTCATGCGTATTGCATTATATTATACACTAGCTGTGCCACTAACATGTATTTCAGCCGATCATCGTGAGTCCACAGACCACTACAACTCTATCTGAACCATGGCTACTATTGTGCCTTAACCAATATTCTGCTACAATGTTGATACATACTTTCAGTTTTCTTTTAGCACGTACATTACTTAAAATTGACTTGTATGCTTTATTTGTAAACGGATTTAATTAAAGAAACACTAAATGTTAGCCTAAACTTATCTTAATACATTATTGGTTCAGCCATTGTAGAGATTAGTGCGCACAAACGCACAGACAAACAGAAGAAAATCCTGTTAACGATGTTGTTACAAATATAGGTTAGTAGATGGTGAGAAATGTGTTATGCTATTTGTAGTGCACGAGGACGGTGTTATAAAAGCCTGGCTGGTAGGCTCCTCCTTTAGATATTCCCCAGGAGAAAGATAAATCACCTAATGAGAGTGGTGAGATTAACTCACGATCAATCTAGCGCTCACAAATGAGAAAGTATTGTTTTTCGGTATTTTTATCCCTTGCGTTCTTTCTACTGAGCATATTTTTTTCATTTAAACCTACGGATCTCTTACTTTTCAAGATGTTAGTGTATATTAACATTGGAGCATAAACAAGAAGAGAAAACGCAAAGATTTTAACAGGTGTAGGAAAAAGTAAAAATATTATTCTTTAAGAACATTTTCGTGCCGCTAGAAGGGTATCTTTGAAGTGAAAATTTTTTGTTTAGCTATGAAGAAAATGAAATAGTCAAAGTAGTGACTCCACACGTATATTGTGACCGTCCTTCTGAATATACTGTAATAGTTAATTAATTAATGTTTAAATAGTTAATTGTATTGAAACATGGTAGTTATGTAAAGTTTGTATTACTAAAACACAAGCAGTGAGAACTTAAATCGTTGTTTCTACATATACAGGGTTGGGAAAAAGTATGGTATATATTTAATAATTTGAAAACTGTTAAGCAAATTTCAGTTACGTATTTGTCACTATAACCAGTAATTTGACTTGTTTTTGGCATGACCTGGCGACGGCCCAGGAAAAAATATAGAACTATGTTTCTCAATCGTTCTACATGTTCTTTGGGGTGCTGAATCCGAATTTCAACTTTGCTACTTCCCACCTTAATCACTCATTTTGTCCATATTGTGCAGCCGCTAGATCGTGTTGAAACTTGATGTCATATTACGCGAAAATGCTAAATGAAGAGTCCTTTATCCAAAACTCAGTAGAGACATATATTATCACTATGTGCTTATTAAAAACTATTTATTTGTGCTTTATAATTAATATAATACATGTAATTACTTTTTAACTATACATCAATTTAATTTAATAATTAATATAATTAATTAATGCAATTTTAGCGGCCAAACCGTTCAACCAAAAAATAAATTTCAGGGGTGCTTTTTGTAGGAACTTAAAGAAAATAGTTTTGTATAGGATGGTCTACCTCGAAAACTGCATAGTTTTATGACTTTTAGCAAAAATACTGAAAAAGTCGACAATTTTGAGTTTTTTTTGCTATTTTTTTTTTTACCTTATCCGTGTGAAGTAGCAAAGTTGAAATTCGGATTCAGCACCCCAAAAACCCATATAGAACGAGTGAGAAAAAACTGTTTTTTCCTGAAATAAGCACCCCTGGAGACGATTTGGATGAAGTAGTAAACATAGGTCGAGTTGTAGCCAATTTTGAAGGCCTTTGTTAATTATAACACATCAATGCAAACCCGACAGCGATAGCACGATTCAGTAGCTTATCAAAGGTTGTAATACTACGCAACTAATGTTTCTTAAGTCTCGTCCACACTTGCAGACTGTGTATGCAAACAATCGGCCGACTGTCTGGAGACTGTGATGTATGCGATAATTGTACAAGAGTGGGAGATCGCGTCATATCGCACGATATGTCATCCGATATATTAATAAACGCCATTGCCTGCAAACCAGTACCTTTTCTCGCCAGCCCTAACTGGCGCCTTTCCTGGTTACATATTCACTAGCCAGTCTTGAACTCACCTTCCTACCAAGAGCACGCAGTAGTAGCATAAGCAAATATAATGTGTTTCATTTAGTGAACCCAACCTAATAATATACATCCAATATATTACAGAGACTGTCTGCCGACAGAATTTCAAAATCTGTAGGTGTCATCCTCGTGAAGTTCCGATAACCTGCACCATCTTCTAATCGGAGGTTAGAACAAATTGCGGCCATAATAGGAACCTTCTTCGAGAAACTTGCGGGTCCACCATCGCCTCTTTCTTGATAAATCAGTCACATGTCACCATGTTGTCAAACACTGGCTTTCTGGTGTGGACGCAAAACACGACGGAGACTGGAATCCCAAACTGTGTCCGCAGACAGTCTGCTTCAGTCTACCGACAGTAGGCAGACAGTCTGCAAGTGTGGACGAGACTTTAGAGATCTGAATGAGATAAAAGCTAGGATTGAACAACAAATGCATTCTAAACCCGTCTTGGAACTTGTTAAGAAACACTCTGCAAACACTTTGATCAATTATTGCCAAACAATATTAGTAAACATTTTTAGTCAAACTCTGACATGCTAGTTACTATCTTGATGTATTTAAACATAAACAAAATTCACATCGAAATTATGTGTATTTAGTATGTCTGAACTAATTCAGGAATTGTTGTAAACTTCGGAAACTACAACAGGAAGTTAAGGGATAGTAATTATAGTTAGAATAGATTGCTAACCCATACCAGATAACCTCAGACTAAAGTTTAATGTAGACCCTATAGATATTTTAAGATACTATTTTGGCTGAGAGAGGCGTAGTTTTCTATTTTCTCGGGACGATTTTTAGTCGAATTGTGGAAGCGAATAATCAAACGATATTTTCGAATTATTGTAAAATGATTTTGTACAAGTAGCAATCAAGGTTAATAAGCAACCTTCAGTGTTTATTAAGTGCAGCATAAATATTACTTAAACTTAAAAGACTTGTAGTGTGCTATGTATTATAAATCATTCTGCATTGTCAATCTTCATGTATTCACCCCTTTGACCAATTATTTTTAAATAATATCTAATATCCACTCAAAGGTTTTCAGCATTCCTTCTGCTCAGAGTTGTTATAAAATATAACCATAAACACATATTATAGGCTTTGTTTTTTGTTGAATTTGTTATGCTATGCTGGACAGATGTATTAATTTAAATTATTATTCCTATGCACTATACTGGCATATGTACTGGCTGATTATAACAGATACTAACTGTGAAATATCCCTTGTGATAACACTAGAAGTAGCTATAGCGTTACAAAGGGAATACTTGACATAGCGAGTGTTTTGAAGCTTTAAGGACCGGAGAGATGGAATTGAATATTGTTCAACAAAACTCTTGTACGAATTCCTACTTAGATGTAACATGATATTTCCTAAATATATGACGCTGCGTGGATTGTGACTGTCACTAAAAGCGCTTTACAACTCATTATTATGTGAATCGTTTGAATTATTTAAACTCATTTAATTTTTGAAATAAGTACAAAATGAAAGTTTATAGATAACGGGTGTGTGTATTGTCAAAAACAGTGGAATAAAACGGCTCAAGTATTAGTGAGATTGTAAGTGAAACATTCCTTAAGGTAGGCGCGCACTTCTCGTCATCGGACGCAACGTAGGCGGATCGGATTTATTTGTACGACTGCGTTCTCAAAGAACAAGAGAACTAATAGAAAAGGGTATGAAAACGACCAATTTGGGTTCACCAAATCAATCAGAAGAGACAGGATTATGAAGAATATCACACATTATTTCCTGATCTGATTAATGAGTACGCCAGATTGTTTCAATACTTCCGTATGACTAGTACCCAGTTTTTTTAACTGCTGTACATCCTGGGACAGCATAATATAAAGAGGCAAAATACTACATACAAACGTGCAATTTATCCTCAAAAGTCGGATTGCCTGGCGCCTCGAGAATCCTCCGAGGCTGCGTCCGATGGCGACAAGTGCGAGTCTACCTTTATAGATTGTCCCTCGAACAAACTGATACAGCTTGATCCTAATAAAGGTCTGGAAACGCATCTTTTGCCAGCTATCCGCCATTTTGTTTTTTATACTAAATCAATGTATATCTCTAGAAAGGCTTACGAAACTTTACAAATTACTCATCAACGTTAAGAACTAGTTTCACAAAAGTAATCAACATTTCTTAACAACACATTTCAAAATGGCACCCACTTAAACATTTTAAATGAGAGTAACTAAAAAAATCAAGAGTGCATTTTTGTAGCCAGTTTAAATTCCTATCGAATAGAAAACTGTCAAAAGTATCAATCAAATGGTAATATTAAAACAGCGTACAACTTAGTTAATTCACCTACGCTTTGTTCCAGCGGGCGCTGTACACGGTAGGCCTACCAACGGAGAAGTTGGACATCAATAATTACTCATTCAATTAATTTAAATAATTTAAATTTCCATAAAAAAGCTTTATAAAACACTCCGAGTGTCTTAGTTTCAACTTTAAAGTCAAAATAAATCGAAATTGTACAAATAAAAACATTATTGCGGCTAAGGCAAGTTATTGGAAAACATCAAACTTTTATTAAAATATTGAGTCTATTTTTATTGTATAATAAGCTGACATTTAATTTCCACTATAATATAGACAAGAAGAATGATTTTTAATAAATTATATTATGTGGTCGTAATTCGACCGATTTTGGTTAAGTAATGAAATTCAACTTGTTTTCGCGTAATTAATTGGAATTTGTTATAAGTATGAAAATTCGTTCGATAAGAGGAAAAGAGTGGGAAAGGGAAAAGAGGAAGCTTGATGGAATTAATGGTAAGTATTTAGTAAACATGTGAAATTCCATAGAATTAAACGATTCATCTAATAAACGGTAGAATAATTTAACAAGCAAATAAAGATAAGTGATAATTCAATTTGAAAGTAATGGAAAGAACGCTAAGTATTTGTTTGGAAATTTGTTTTATATTTTCTTGCGCAGGGAAGGTCACATGTTATTAGCTCATACAGCCGTCAATGTGATCAAAATGATTTAATTTATTAATTGATTGGTGCATTTTGTGTGGAAAATCATGTAAATAGAAAATATAAACCAATGGCCTACTCAAATAAGTTTTATATTGCTTGCCATAGCAACCAACTGCATAAAAGATAAAACAGCTCATTTGGATAACTAGCTTAGCAACAAAATTTTATTTTAGGCCTACTTTATTTTATTTGTCTTATGACTAGAAGTACATTGTTGTCACCTCACATCACAGGCATTACGTCACGGACTTTACTCGTGAGCTCACGTGATAAATAACGGGGCTCCCACACTTTCGCGAGACGTGAGCTCACGTGAAAAATAACGGGGGCTCCCACACTTTCGCGAGACGTGAGCTCACGTGAT